>CM030879.1:19353747-19543747 GCA_018132145.1 Boehmeria nivea var. tenacissima
TGAAAAGGGAAAAAAAATAATTAAATTGAGAGATATGGAGAAGGTGAAATGGAGTTATTGGTATTGTAAGTAGGGAAAAAGCAAAAAGGGATTGAAATAATAATAATAATAATAATAATAATAATAATAATAGTATATTGAATCGAAGAGAGATGATAAAAGTGAGGAGGAAGAGAAACAAGGCGGGCGGAGAGTGATTGTGAAAAAATGGCTTGTCTTTGATTTGGAGTCTTTCTTTTCTCCATGGCATGCAAGGAGCGATGGTGGGTTTGAATCTTCCGAGGAACACAAGAAAGCAAGCTGAGAAGGCGAAAAAGTTTAGCGCTTTGGAAATTAGATTGTTGGAATCAGGGGTTGGGTTTGGTGGGTGATCTCTGAACTCTGAACTCTGAACCCAAGGGCTTCGAGGGATGCCCTTTCATGTGCAGCAGCAGCAGCAAGGGAAGGGGGTTTTGGAATCTGCAGGCTTTGCTTCCATTAATTTGACAAAACAAGACCTTTTCAGCTTAAGCTTCAGCTGCGAGCCCACCTCTGTTCTTCATATGAGAAGAAGCCCCAGCCCTCCCACATCGGCTTCCACTCTCTCCTCCTCCTTCGGCGCCGGAGCCAAGGACGAGTGGGCGTCGGAGCTGCAGCCCATCCCCGCCGGCCTCGACCCAGAAAGATGCGGCCTTGACGACTGGGAGAGCATGCTGTCGGAGACGGCGGCGGCTGCGGCCTCGTCCCCTGGTCAGGACCACTCCCTCCTTCGCTGGATCTCCGGCGACGTCGACGACCCCTCCTTCGGCCTCAAGCAGCTTCTGCAGGGCGCCGCCAACCCTCTGGATTTTGACGGCCAGGGAATCGTGGATCAGGCTGCCCCCGCCTTGGAGCACTTGGCCGCCACCAATGCTCTGATTGGCAATTTGGGCTTCGGAATCAGCAGCAGCACCAACGGCAATGGGAAGATTTCGCGGCCGAGCTCTTCGGGGGCACTGACCAACATACAATTGCAAACCCCCCCAAACTTCCCTAATTCGGCCGCAAGCAACACCATTCCTCTCCCAATGCTCATGTTTGAGGAGAAGCCTCAGATTCTGAATCCGCAGTTGCTGCCCCCTCCTCACTTCCTCCAAAACCCCAACTTTCTGCTGCAGCAGCCCCAGCCGAAGCGCCACAACTCCGGCGGCGCCGGGGGCGGAGGAATGGTGCTGGACCCGGCGGCTTCTCAGATCCCAGCGGACTTGTTGATCAGGAAACAACAAGTCCACATTCAGCAGCAAATGCAGAATGTGGGTTTCGGTCAGGGGATGATGCAGTTTCTTCCCAAGCAGCAGCAGCAGCAGCAGGCGGCGGCGGAGGTGGGGGAAGAAACGGCCCACCACCTCCACCTCCAGCAGCAGCAGCAGCAGTTTCAAAATGCAATGCTTGACCAGCTCTACAAGGCAGCGGAGCTGGTTGGCGCAGGGAACTTCTCACACGCGCAAGGGATATTGGCGCGGCTCAATCACCAGCTCTCCCCTCTCGGCCCTAATTCTAATTCTCCTCCGCTCCACAGGGCTGCTTTCTACTTCAAGGAAGCTCTCCACTTGCTCCTCCATGGCAACTCCTCTCCCAAGTCTCCGTCTCCCTTCGATGTCATCTTCAAGATGGGCGCTTACAAGGTCTTCTCAGAGGTCTCTCCTCTCATCCAGTTCGTCAACTTCACTTCCAACCAGGCACTCCTCGAGTCCCTCACCTCCGCCTCCTCCGCCCACCGCATCCACATTCTCGATTTCGACATCGGCTTCGGCGCCCAGTGGGCCTCATTCATGCAGGAGCTCCCCCTCCGCAGCGCTGGCTGGGGCGCTCCCCCCTCGCTCAAGATCACCGCCTTCGCCTCCCCAGCCACCCACCACCACGTCGAGCTCACCCTCATGCGCGACAACCTCGCCCAGTTCGCCGCGGAGCTCGGCGTGCTCTTCGAGCTCGAGGTCGTCAACTTGGACGCCGCGTTGGAGCAGACGTCCTTCTCCCTCCCCATCTTCCGCGCTGAGGGCGAGGCTGTCGCCGTCAATTTCCCCGTCTGGACCGCCTCCAGCCACCCCGCAGCGCTTCCCAATCTCCTCCGCTTCGTGAGGCAGCTCTCCCCGAAGATCGTAGTCTCATTGGACCGCGGCTGCGACAGGACTGACCTCCCCTTCCCGCAGCACATCATTCAGGCTCTCCATTCCCACGTCACCCTCTTGGAGTCACTGGACGCGGCCGACGTGACTCCCGACGCCGTCAACAAGATCGAGAAGTTCTTGCTCCAGCCGAGGATCGAAAGCACCGTCATGGGGCGCCTGCGAGCCCCGGAGAAAATGCCGCTCTGGAAGACGCTCTTCGCCTCGGCTGGCTTCGCGCCCATGACGTTCAGCAACTTCACGGAAACGCAGGCGGAGTGTGTGGTGAAGAGAACTCCGGCGCGGGGTTTTCATGTCGAAAAACGCCAGGCGTCGCTCGCTCTCTGCTGGCAGCGCCGCGAGCTCATCTCGGTCTCGGCCTGGAGGTGCTGAATTGATGATCGAGAAGAAGAAGAAGAAGAGGCTGAGGAATTAATGTTTTGTCTGCGATGGGGTTGGATTGAAGCCTGCTCGGATTTATCTCTCAGAGGTTCCAAAACTTACTCTTACTCTGATAATTAAGTCAATAAAAATGCTTGAACTCAGTTCTTGGCAACCTCTGTTATGACTTGAATCGTTTGTGACTTGTCACGATTGTCAGTCAGTGAGTCAGTCAGTCTATTATGGTCAATTAGATAAACTAGCAATTTCGGTTTTAAAAAAAGCATATAACGGGCAAGTATAATAGAGTCTTTGTTTCTCTCTTGGCCTTGCTGCATATTAATTTCTGCGTTTCTTTCCTTTTAATTAATGTTTCCAATTCCATATTCTAGTGTCTAATGTTCAAAAGCTTAACGTGGTTATGATTTTTCGTACGCTTGACTACTCTACAACTGACAACTTAAACTCTGGAGAGCCCTATCAACTGAATTCGGATTGTTCTACGAGTTCTCTGGTCATGCCATGATTTGTTTGCTAATTTGTGGTTCGCATTCCTTGTTGCGTCGAGTGTTTGACATAACTTTTGTTAATTCATAAACGATATCCCTTGATTGAAATTTAGGCCATTAGTTTCTCAACCGAAAGTGAAGCTGTAACTTGTTCAAGTGTCATCATACAGTTTGGTGGCAAGAAACTCCAATTAGGTCATCAACACTCAACATAGCCTTGTAAGTTACATATACTTGTCTCTGAGGTCACTAGGTTACACAGTACATACATATTGCACAAGCAAATAAGTAGTGCAGAGTAGAGACAATCTCTTTGGAAGCCACATGACACAAATTCCATCTATCTGTCTAGTTTGATTGAAGCTTTTTCACCCAAATTGAAGAACATTGTTACCAGTGGTTAATGGCATGGCACAGTACAAGTGATCTTGCCTTGACATCACTACACTTGCTTTCCTTAATCAGTCATCGCTTGTCTCGCTGCCAAGTGTGATACTTGCACAACCTCTGTCCCTCCCTAGTTACCACTTCGTGTTGGGAAAGAATGTCATGTCTCTTCACGAGATTGCATGTCTTGCTGTAATGTCTGACATAAATAAATTAAATATATTTTGAGTTATGCGAGATTGAGGCAGTGCGTGCTTAGATATATATAATAAGTTGGCTTTTTCTCCCCACGCACCCCCGCCCCCCCCCCCCCCCCCCCCCCCCCCCCCCCCCCCCCCCCCCCCAATGTAAGCTTCGACCTTAGTTCGGTTGAAAATAATAATACTATCAACACTATATGTTTCTTCTCCTTTAACTTGGAACATGATTTATTAGCATTCTTCGCTCTGACTAAAAGATCTGAATTTACAATCTTGGCTGGGCAACTTGTTAACTGACTTCCAACCTAATCGGGATGGAGATATTTGTAATCATATTCGTCTTATTTAGAGCATTGGGAATTTATCTTTACTACAAAATTACAAAGCTTATGCATAGGCTTGTGAGGAGACAGAAAACATGACACTAAAATTTATAATTATTTTAGGTGATAGGTTGTTTGACAATAATACATGCTACTCTAACATGGCCTGGTTGAACACTGCCATAACTTGTCTCCAAATTCTCTTACTCTGCATGTATTATACCAAACACGTAACGCATAATTCTCCTCTTGGTTTTTTTCTTTTTTCACTTTTTTTTTTTCAAACCAATTTTTTTCATGACCACACATGTATCATGTATGTGTGTGTACTTATTAGTATATTACTATTAGATTTAATAGTTTAGGTTTAAACAGCTCCTCAAATCCTTGTCATGTAGTTCATTGAATTTGCTATTATTTTACTAAAAAGCCAATATTATATTTTCTCATTAGTTTCTACTTTCGAGACATGTACTAATCAAGCCACATGCGACCATGTTTGATTGAGCCTCCGCTTGTTTACTTTATTCATTTATGTTTAGGTTTTATTTTGAAAGCTTTTAATGCAATACGCATTTTATTTTTAATTTTAGAATATACTATTGAATAATAAAGTTGATAGGAAAGCTGAAAGAGTCCATCTCATCGCAAAGAATGAATTTCGTGTAGGATTATTATATTTAGATGGAGAAATAAAGTAAACTTGAACAAGTATGAAATTGAAAGGAACATGCCTAGTATGCACAGACACAGATTAATCACAGATTATTATGGTTTCTCTATTTTCTAATTTAAAAGGAGTGAGGCAAAAAAATTATTAAATGTCGGTTTCGTTGAAAACGAATTCCTATAATAATCCTTGCAAACAACCTCGATAATGACATGTAGATTTGAGGATTAATTATAATGAATTGATCATAGAAATCTGTATCCTACACTAGAAAAGAAATGTAAGTTATAGAATAAGGTGTCATTGGATTTTGTAATTCCTCTGAGGTTTTCCAACTAGTTCTAAATTATTGCTTAACATTATTTTAATTGCTGAGGACGTTAAGGACATTGGAACTTGCAGAGTGATTAACATTGATAATAATAAATTAGAAAGCTTTGATAAGACATAAAGATGGCTCATTTACTTAGACAAAAGCTAGGTTTAGGTACCGGTCGCCCAACCCAATCACTTTCAACAAATGGGACACACACACTTTTTGGAAAATAAAGCTTTTTTTTTTTTCTTTCTAATATATATATGGGAAGTGCTGCAAAATCCCCTGCAATTTTAGAGATACCGGTCTCACCTGATCTAAGACCGTCCAATTAATATCTAACGGTCATAATTAAGTGGATCGTCGATACATATAACATATTGTAGAAAAACATCAGCTACTTCAGCAGATGTATATGCAAAATGCTGCAGCCTTTCAACTGATTTGATAGGTAATGTGGGACCCATCTCAAGGTAAGCTTCTCGGTCTTGTGACCAAAAAAGTTCATTTCAGTTCAGTGTTAAAGTTTTGTGGGACCCGCAAAGAAGGTCTTGGTGAATGGTGATTGGTGACTATTCTTATTTTGAATTCTCTCGCCCTTAACTCTTCTCTCTCTCTTTTTCTCACTGCACCAAAAAAAAAAAAAAAAACTCTTCTCTTTCTTTTTTTCTTTTTTCTCCAAACTAACGATTTATGAAGATTTGTCTAGCCTTTGTTATTAGTAACTTTTACTTTGAAATAAAAGCTTAATACAAAAAAAAAAGAAATGAATTGTTTTCAAAAAGGGCAACCAATTTTAAGAAAATAGTCACTATTTACAAAATAATTTTAAAAAATAACCACAATTTTAAAAAATTTAAAAATTAGCCCTTTTAAAAATTTCTGACACGTGCCAAAAATTTCTTACAATAATTTTTATGTGTAATTTTGTTATTGTCAAAAATTTCTTACATTGTGTTATGTCTAGTTTTTAAATTTTTTGAAACTGTGACTATTTTTTGAAAATACACAATTTAAAATGGTTATTTACCTAACTGACAAAATTATATAACAATGTTTAATAACTGAACATCTAATTGTTAAAAATGCTTAACTCAAGATGATTAAAAATGTGAGATTATAATATTAAAAAGTAATTTATTTATCAAAAATTAAATTAATTTTACAATTTGATCGCATCAAATATGCGCAACTGAATAAAAACAATTCAACAATGGGATTTTTTTTTCCTTCTCTTGTACATAGGGCGGCGGATTTTTGAAAAAAAAAATATGAAAAAAAAAGGAAAATCGAAGGAAATAGCCAAAAAAAAATATTTTTAAAGTCCAACCCATGTTTCAAAAAATTAAAAAAATAATCATGTTACGAATTATATAACAGAAAAAGTGTCACATAAAATATAACACATTTGTAAATATTTGTAAGATATTTTGTAACACTTCAAGTTTTACTCATTATTTTTTGAAGTGTTAAATAATATCTTACAAATACTTATAAATCTGTTATATTTTGTGTGATATTTTTCTGTTATACAATTCGTAACATGACTATTTTTTTAATTTTTTGAAACATAGGCTATCATTTAAAACAAACATTTAATTTTTGGACTATTTTTGCAACTCACCCAAAAAAAAACTAGGGAAACTTTTCCCTTTCTTTTCTAGAAACAATTGGATAGAATTTTTTACATATCTAACACTTATCACTTGTTCTTTTTTTTTTATACTCTTAGAGCACATATTTATAGGGTGAGATTATGATGTGAGCGGCATTGGCAAGGGAATTATCATTTTGTGAAATTTTCTTATTAAAAAAAAATGTCAGTTAGGTAAATAGTTATTTTGGACTGTATATTTTTAAAAAATGGCTACAGTTTCAAAAAATTTAAAAATTAGTCATAAAAATGTAAGAAATTTCTGACAATAACAAAAATACACATAAAAAACTGTTAGAAATTTCTTACACTAGGCAAAACTTTTGTAAGAAATTCCTTGCATGACTAGTTTTTAAATTTTTCGAAATTATTGCTATTTTTTAAAATTATTTTATAAACAGTGGCTATTTTTTTAAAACTCCCTTCGCAATATGGCCTAACAATTTCTTTCGAACAAATTAATTCTCATCTAACTCATTAAAACATTATAAGAAAAATTAAAATAGATAGTTATTATTAAAGGTTTGTTTCTAAAAAATAGCCTACGTTCAAAAAGTAAAAAAAAAAAAAGCCAATAGTAGTTTACTAAGTACATAATTTAATAATATTAAGAGATTTTTGGCTAAATGGCATTTTTTAGCCTTAGTTTTAATGAATTGACCTTAGTTTATCACAATTAAGTTATTAGCCATTTTTCTTTTTCGTTTTTTTTTTTAGATATTATGCATTGACTGTTTTGTCTTTTGTTACAGAAAGTAACAAATATTACAGACTATAACAATTTTTGTTATAATAGGTAACAACTTTGATATAGACCGTCACAGACAAAATTTAATACACGTATGCAACAAAATATATAGTTTTTATTACATAATTTTCTATTATGATTTGTATCAACATTTGTTACATATCGTAACAAATATTGTTACAATTCATAACAATATTTGTTACAAATTGTAACAAAATTTGAGCAACAGGGGTATTTTGCACATTCTAGATGTTGTGAATGGACCTGGTGGCTTATAACTTAATTTTTGGATAGTTGGATCATTTCCTTAAAAGATGTTATTTTAACAGGCTATTTTGCTAATTGATCCTTTAATTAATACATAATTCATGTAAATCATTTTATAATAATAAATTTACCTACTAATAATGATTTTTTTTTAGTGTACTATTGTTGTATTTTATATCATGCTCAGTAATGCTAAACTTATGCAATGTTTCAAAAATTAAGACTAATATATAAATAAGATAGTATTTTTTTTACGGGCCAGTTTGATTATTATCCATTTAGAGTTAAAGTTTCAAGGATTTAACTCAAGAATGTCAAAATTGAGCAAATAGTCATGAGGTCGAAAATAAATAACCCAAGTGAATAAAACTACTAAATGATAACTACTCAAGAAAAAACGCCTAAATCAAACAAAAATCCCCAAAGATTTCGCCTCCCTCAAAATCGTCACTATCAAACATTCATCAACCACGATAATGACTTATTTGCAAAAAAAAAAAAAAAAAAACACCACGATAATGACTAATTTATTTTGGAAAATGACTAATTTTCTAATAAAAAAATATTACAGACATTATATTATTGAAAAAAACAGTAAATACACAGTTTTGAAAAAAAAACAGTAAATACACAATTTTTTAAATAATAAATAAAAAATTTATCAAGCAAGATAATAAAAATATATAAAATATTATGATATCAAAAGAGAAAAAAATTTGAGAGAGAAAAAAAAAAGAAAAAAAAAATACAGGATTTAAAATAAAAATAGAAAGAAGAAAAAAAAAAGAAAAAGGAAAGTTTGAAAAAGAAAAAAAAAACCCCAAATTTTTAAATAAAAAATAAAATAAAAAATATTATGATATCAAGAGAGAAACGAAAAAGAAAAAATAGAAAGAAGAAAAAAAAAAGGAAAGTTTGAAAAGGGAAAAAAAGAAAAAAAATTACAATTTTAAAAATAAAAATAAAATAAAAAATTATAAAACAAGATAATAATACAAATAAAAATAAAAATATTATAATATCAAAAGAGACAAAAAAAAAGGAGAGAAAAAAATATAGGATTTAAAATAAAATTAAAAATTAAAAAAATAAAGAAAAGAGAAAGTTTAAAAGTAAAAAAAATAATAATAATTAATTAATTGAAACATTGACTATTTTTTTAAAACATCATTCAGAAAATGGCTATTTACTCAATTGTCTTTAAAAAGAAAGCCAATTCTCATATTGATGAAAAAAATTAAATCAATTAAGGATAATATATAAGAAAAACACATGAAAGGTATATATGTGGATGATATGGCCAACTAATCTTAGCATTAGGGCTGTGCAAGAAACCTGGTAACCAAACTCGAAAAATCGACCCGATTAAGCCTGAACTCAATTCGGGTTTAAACCGACTAAACTGCATATTTGTAAGGTTGAGTTAGGACTACACTTTTTGAGTTTCGGATTAACCCGAACCGACCCGACCATTTAAAAAAAATAAAAATATATGTTGTAGTTATTTATCTTGCTTATTCTTAGCTATTATTTGCTTTGTGTTATGATTTTAGGTTTTGTTTTTTTAATTTTATGAAGATGCTCGCTGTTAGTTTTTTTTTTCTTATAAAGATAAATCTTACTCTCATTTAATTATGTACATTATGCTATTTATTATCATTATTATTATTATTATTTAAAATAAAAAAAATCAACCCAACTCGACGCAAGTACTCAAACCGATATCTTAACGGGTTGGGTTAGGTTGGGTTGAAATTTTTTCAACTAGACCATATCAGGTTGGGTTGGGTTGAATGAGCTAACCCGTCTAGCCTAACCCGTGCACGTCATTTATACCACATCGAAATTTGCAATGTCAAATAATTCTAATCATTTTTCTAACAATTTTCCAAACCATTTTCAAATCATGAAAAAATGATAAATGAGCAAAATGGTTTTCCCAAATGGGGGGGCGGCGGAGATAAATTAGTTACCACCAATCATCACTTTATAAATAATTAAATCATTTGGGTATTTGATTGTATTTTTCAAAATGTTGGCTATTTACTTGAATTAAGTTTGAAATTTAGGTATTCACTATAATCTCTTTTTTAAATTACATTTTCATACATTAAAATTAATTTTTTTAAATGCACAATGTAGTTAAGAAAATGATTAGTTTCGTAGTTAATCAAAATGTTGACTGTAATTTTTATCAGCTCAATTAGTGAAACAATGAAGGTTTAAAAAAAAACAGAAAAATGAAAATTTGAGAGAGAGAAAGAGAAGTTATTAACAGCAAAACAAAATAATTATTGGCCATGGGGACAAATCTAATTATTACTAAATTGAAATATTTGTCATATTTTAATGCTTAAGAGGCAAGATCAACCGAACTAAAAAAACCCCTCAACTGAAATACAATGGCCTACACCTATACCCTACCCTAGGCTACAATGTTGCTGCAATTAATGCTTTGTCTAGAAAGCATAACTATTATGGAACAACAAGAATTAGACAAGACATCTCTCACCTTCCATTGACTTACTAGAACAGATAATGACCGTCCGATTGAGTGATACCGGTCTCACCCTAAATAAAGGGGATTTCACAGCATCTCCCTATATATATATATATATATATTGTGTTTGTTTTTGTGATTGGAGGTCCAACGCAGCTTGCTCGTCATTTTTACAATATCACATTTCTATATCAAAGTAAGGGAATATAGATTGATTAGGACGGGGTTTAGAGATTTAAAGGTTACTATTAGTATATGTATTCATTATTATAATAATATTGAAAATTTAAGGGATAGACTTATAAAATTTGTTTTAAAAAGGAAAATTAGAAGAAAAAATGAGACCCATATACAGTGCATAAAAGCTGTGTGTCAATTATTATATAGTATAGTTTTTGGTGCGGCGGTGGTCCAGTCCGCCCAGCCTATTGGAATTTGCAAGCCACAATCTCTTTTCGGCTTTTTTAATTTTAATATCAATTTATTTTTTCACTAAATAGATTGAGTTACTTGTCAACCGGTGAGGTATAAAAGACATATGATCACGGCCGTAGATCCTTTGGAATGTCATAAAAATCAACGGCCCACATGAATAGGGAAATGCTATGGTATGCTATGCTGTACTGTACAACAGAGTAGAGAGTAGAGTCAAAGCCTAGACTAGAGCTTATGAGCTAGACTCCTAGAGGGTCTTCATGTGATCCTTTTTGCCATTTGCATTGGAATTATGTTTACCCTACGCTCATACTCTGTATCTGTATGTATCCATAGTTACAGATTTGTAGGATCTACTTTGAGTGATGGGATTGAAAAAATAATAAAAAAACAATTTATTTGCATATTATATATGTTAGATTAGATTAGATTAGATTATGTTGCTCAGCTATTAGATTGCGATCATAAAATAACTAGTGCAGTGTTTCATAATCTAATAAGCCTCTTTCAATCTTATATCTTGTTGATGAGATTTTTGACAGAGTTGTTAGTCTTTCATAGTTACATTTGTCTCTGTCTCTGTCTTTCCTCTTTTATTTATTTATTTATTTTTTTAACTGTTGGATCAAAATATCTCTCTCTCTCTCTCTCTCTCTCTCTCTCTCTCTGATGACTCATTTAGCAGTAGTGGAAGTGTAGTCCCTGTATTACCCCTGCGTCATTAGAAATATCTCAAGAATGTCCCTCCTCAGATTGAGACAGGTCGCCCCATATGAGTGGTGGTGGGAAGAAGAAAACGACTTGACAGTTGAGATCTCTTAGGTAGGACCCCCCTTAGGTGGGTCCCCATCCACCATCGCAGGATTGGTCTCCATCGAGATCATGCCACGTGTACGGAGGATATTTGTCGTGGGAACCGTATTGACACGTCAGTGTCTACTTGGGGGATTGATCGATAATTGATTAGTGATTTGGTTTTGAGGAGGGACTCGTATTGTATTATATTAGTCGGATCTCAGGAGTCGGAAGTTAAGCTGACCTTGTGTGATTAATAGGAATATAGCACTTTAGTAATGCCATATATAGGAGGTTTTTTTTTTTTGGCAGACAGCCATATATAGGAGCTTGATGAAGTATTGATCACATTGGACAAGAAATAAATGAAAGAAGTGGCTTTAATTAGTAGAGCATATATAATAGGCTATATTCTCAAAGCACACAGAGTGACACATAAGAGATCAACCACGCAAGGTATCTTCTCAATACTATGTTTGGTAAGAGAGAAAGAAAAAGGATTGAGGTGCGCAAAAAAATAAATAGTGGACTGAGACAAGGTTGTTTGTTCGATAAAGAAGAAACGCCCATAGAAAAAAAAAGAAGATTTTATTATTCACTATTTTGCATTAAATATCAATTTTATCCCTAAACTTATATTTTTTTTTTTATAACAGGTAAGTAGTCTTATTAATTTTATAGAATAAAACTAATAATTTCTTTTCATTTTATTTTCCTTTCCCTCTTACCAAATAATTTTAAAGAAAATTAAAAATCCTTTTCTTCTCTTTTTTATTATCACACACCCCTTTTCCTTCCCTTCTACCAATCATAACCCCAATTCTTGAAATGGAGAAGAGGAAATATTGCCACGACAAAAGTCCTGAAAAGCCAATTTTTTTCTTTTTTTTTCTTTAAATAAATTTTCAATACTTATTAGAGTACTATTATCTGGCGAAGGATGTTTTGGGACATATTTGGGGATCCAATTAGATTTATAAACGCAAGAAATAGTGTCTTTGAAAACGACAAGTAGACAGGAATACAGTATAAATCTGGGTGGACAATGACTTGACCAATATAAAGTGCTAGTGTATAATGTGGTGCTCTGTATAGACTTGAAAAAAAAATATATATATATATATATATACATATATATATATATATATATATATATAAAACCCTCTATGAGAAGATACAGTCTTTAGAAAAAGAGTTCATGGCAGCGCTTAGAATATCAGTTCAAGACAAGTAACGATCCAAGTCTAACCAAATCTCCAAAACACAATTTACAAATAAATTACAAAAAATTGGCCGGTTATCTAGACATGAAGCGATGATCCAACAAAACCTCCAAATTTTGGCCGGTTTTTCTTGAATTTTAGATTGCCACAACATGGCAACCAAACCATCCAACACACAATAATTCGTAATATATATCCCTCTCGTTGACTTGGGAACTCCAATAATGTTCTATGCATCAGTTAATAAGTTAATCAACGTACAATTAACTATGCGTTTATATATATTATGTGTTAGTCTATTTTATGTCCCTGAAACCGGCCACGTAGTTATTAAGTTATGAGTTGACCTAAAAAAATATAACCCCTCCACGATGAATCATACTATTATTTTAGTTTGACCTAAGCACTTCTCAACCAAGCAATAATTATGTTATTAGTTAGAACTTAGAAGTCTTTGTTGCCCGAAAAACTCTGTCGAGTTTTTTTTTTTCTTTTCTTAATTATTCCTAAAGAAGCGAGTCTCTCGTACGTTTAGTTCCTCCAGCCCACTAATTAATCATATTGATGTTGTAAGTGATCTGTATTGGGGGTTTGAACTTGAATCGGTGCTTACTTAGGTGGGTTTGGGTCCAATGAATAGTGATTCAATCAGCGCATGCAATGCATGGCATGGCATGCGACGGTCAAAATGTGTAAACCAACCAACCAACCAACATCATTGGCATGTTTGCTAATTGCTTGCTCTCATGAAAGTTTAGATCTCAATAATTATTAATTATAATTACTTGTGGTTGGGGCATGTACAGTCTTCTCTTCGTTTCTATTTAATTAGGAGCTAGAAACACAAGTGTCTGTTCACAAAAACTAGGGTTGCATAGACGTCTGTAGAGTGAATAGTCAAACCATTGATGCCATTAAGATATCCCAACAACGTATACGCACATACTAGCCATCTTCAGTTTCAAATGAATGTTTTCTAAACTATTATGCTCTTTTCTCCCACATGCTAGAACTATTTAGCAGCAATATTGAACCAAGGGAAAGCCGGCGAATATATATATATATATATATATATATTCCGCTTGAATAATAATATTAGGATACAATTAATCAAGAGACGTGCATATATATGTACACATGTTATTAGGCATTAGCTAGTATAATTGTCCCTAGCTGATATAAAGCACTCGTGAATATATGAGCATCTGGCCTGCCACGTAGAAGAGGTGGATTAGGAAAAAGAAAAAGTGACCATTTATCAAATTTTAGAGGGAACTTAAAAGATGTGCATAATTTTTCTCAAAAGGCCCTTTTTAGACACTTGAAAATAGTTTTGTTTTTTCTTTTTCTTTTTTAATGTTTCTTATAGTGAAATTGATATCCAAGCTTGACGCGGAAAAACCCCGACTTGATTTGCTCAACAATTGATTGAACTTATAATCTCACTCAAGCACTCACAGTAGAGCAGAGAATGTATAAAGAAAGAGGCCAAGATTTAAGTGGTTCGGCAATAGTCTACGTTCACTGTTAGAGACTCTGTTTTGTTGATCAATTCAAGTTACAAGTACAAGACAACAACTCTCACAAAATTGCACTCCGAAAGTTACGAAACAAAATGGGTCAACCAGCACAATGCGACACAGTTTATGTGTCTAATGGTATTTGAGCCCTTCAAACGAACAGAAATGCCTGCAGATGTTCTCAAAATGTCAAACTAGAAAACAACTGGATTAAAGAAAACGACAAGTAAAAAGAAGAGAAACGACAGGGAAAGAAGCAATTAAAAAAAAAAAAAAAGATAACATAGAACACTGCAGATACTGACAGTAATAGGAAAATGAAGGATAAAAAAAGGAATCTAATGCAGAAAATTAATGTCGGCTTTCAAAAAAAAAAAAAAAAGAAACGACAGTAGGAGAAAAACGACATGTTATGAGAAACGGACTGATAAAAAGGAGAGACGAGAGAGAAGTGAGTAATTAAAAAACAACGACAAGAAAGTTGGAGGGCGGTTAAAAACGACGAAAATGAAGAAGCGTCGTATTAGTGGGTGGTTTGGTTTGACCTGGAATGGAAACTGGAAACCCTCTCCTCTGCAGATTGGGAGAAGAGTTGGATCGAGTGGAGAGGAGTGCGATGGGAATAATGAAAAGCGGCTTCCAGTTCGTGGCCGGCACGGTGGCCGGACTGTATTTAGCTCAGAACTACGACGTCCCCAACGTCAGGAAGCTCGCTCGCGCCGCTCTCTTGTTCGCCAACCACATCGACCACAACTACCGCAACCCTTCCGACAACACATCAGATGATGATTGATCTCTTCGCTATTTTTCCTTTTCTATTTTCTCTTATAGAATTATCGACTTTTTTTTTTTTTTTTTTGGGACGCGCTTGAAATTGTTCTTTGAACTCTTTATGCCCAATGTGAATGCTCTGTTTTGCAAGTTATTAATTTAAAGTCCTCAACTTTATCACTCCCCTTATCATTTAATTTAGCAATGCTCGCGATCATTTCCAAAGTTATGAATAATTACTACTTGTGTAATTTTGTTTTTCTTCTGGGCATATTTCGAGATGAAATTCTATTGGTAACGATGATAAGATGAATTACGTATCAAAACTGGGTGTTTCATTTCTTATAAACACAAATCTATATCTTACATATGGTCTTGGAACGTGCTAAATAATTACACATAGATTAAACATACAAGCTTCTGTTATCTCGGCAAAGCTCATCCATATAGTCTCCTCTTTTGTGACAGAGGCTTAAAGTTCCATCTTCTAATCCACAGCTATGCACACATCATCAGTCCCCGGTGGAGGCGGAAGCAAGGCAAATTTGCACGACTTCTTCGACTTGTGCGACAAACGCCACTCGTTGATGCAACCCATTTGCTTGGAGTCCAAATCGGGAATCTCTCGACGGTCTATAATGTTCAGAATTTCCTCGGTTTTGCCAAGAACAAAAACTGAACGCCTAACGCTCTCTTCTCGCTCTTCGATCCTGCTGCTCAAGCACTTGACTGATATAACTTGGTGTAAGTTGGTCATACAAGCGCACAAGATATCAGAGATCACCATCCTTATGACTTCAAACAGTTTCTCCGCCGTTTGGTTGTGTTTTCCGTAGTGCAAAAGAAGGGATTGGCTTATTCTGTACATTGAATTAGCAGCTAGTACTTTGGTATGCCACTTCAAAGGATTCTCCTTCAAGCACGTAGCCATGTAAACCTTCTTAAACTCCATAAACTTGTCCTTTGCAATTTCAGAAAGTTGTTCGAGTACTTCTCTTGGGGTTTTCTCTTGATCAAGCGACATTTTGCTGAGATCAAAATCAAGCCATTTGTTATACAGATCAACCTCTGTCCATAGGACCTCTGCTGCCTTCCTGACGTTGCTCAAATCTGCTTTTGTATCCAAATACTTTTCCAAGTGTTTGACATAAACTAAGCCTTGACTCACGCCACATCTCAGATGTTTAATCAGACACTCGTTGATGCCTGGAAGCGCAAGTGCAATGCTTATCAGGGTCACCACGGGGAGAGCCCAAGAATTTGGAGGGTCCTCGTGATCCAGACGAGGGACATCGTCGTTGTCAAACTCAGCCAACCCTCTCAACCCTTGAGAAGATTTCTCCAGCAGCTTTATTAAATATTTAGGCTGTCTCTTCCTCCCGAGGTGGAACCAATGCTCAGTGGCATCACAGTTTCGCACTATCATCAGGTGAACGAGCGCTTCCTCACCTTCGAGATGCAACACAAAACGGCCGAGCTCCATCCTGCGGTCCGGCATAGACATCGAATCCTCTTCCAAGTCATTGCCGGAGACAATGTTGCCTAACCGAAGCTTCCTCTTCAAAGATCGGCAAAAGTCCCAGAACAACAAGACCTGACTCACAGAGAAAATCGAGACGAAGCGAATCAGCTTGCTCGCAGAAACAATCCCAATCTGCATGGCGATGCACAAGTCCAGCATCTGGTTCTTGGTGTTATTGACTAGCCTCCTGCTGTTCCTGCTCCGAAGCTTGAAAATTGCGGAAGTGAGAGGACATTCTTTCATTTCCTCCAGATTCTGAATCCAGTACTTCTCCACTTTGAACTCTTTCTTCCAGGCCTTCTTGTTCCCTCTGTAAGGACACCTGAACTGTATGGCAAACAACCACCTACAAGCCGGTGCAATGGTACCGACACACACTGCGACAGTCTGCGTGACCAAAACCAGCGTCGTTGACCACTTGTAGTCTGAGTCGCCGCTGCAAAACCTAAGCGACCGCGGCATGAAGTAGGACCTGATCATTGCCTCAGCCAAGACCAGAGCGCCAACAAGACAGAACGCTCCCGAAGCCGTGCAGGTGACGGATCGACCCATCACAAATTGAGGGCTGCAAGTTTGAGCCATCACCCAATACTTGGTCATATCGTCTCTCAGTTTGGTAACCATTCTTCTGTAGTTACTAGCTTCGTCCGGGGCCTCTTTGAGAGCCAATTGGTACTTGTGTTCGTACTTGTACTCCAAGTAGCTTTTAGTGGTTGGGACGGTCAGCGCAGAGAAGCTCAGCATGAAAAGCAAAACGAGCATGATGAACATGACGACGGCGTGTTCTTTCCAGAAGACGAAGATGGCACCGGTGGCTAATTGAATACAGATATTGACGAGGAGAGTGATTACCAGGATGACCAAGGCCATGATGTTCATGAGGAGGTCTTCGGTGCCCATGGTCCCCAGCGACGGCATGGAGTTGGCCATCACGGTGCAGGTGAGCACAGCGCTGCTGAGCTTGGCCAGCTGGTCGCGCCGCCCGGGCATCGACGTGTTGAGGTCGACCGATAGCTTGACCACCACGGCCAACAGGGTGAGCGATGTGGCGTTGATGGAGAAGAACTTGCACGGGAACCAGAATTTGCGGCAGCGGAAGCCGTGGACGAGGTCGGCGGCCATGGCGGCGATGCAGGCCGCGGAGGCTGCCGCTATGTAGACGCCGATCCACGGCATCGGCGCGCTGAATTTCTGGTCGTTTAATTGGCCGCCCGCGCTGCAGCCGCGCCCGTGGTCGCCCATGTGATGTCGTCCTTGATCTGCTTGACTTTGTCAAATCAAGAAAGATGATGTTTCTGCGCTGCGCTTTTACTTCAATGGCAGCGAACGGATAAATGATTGCTTATTAGGGCGGACAACAGGAGCAGGTACATACATAACAAAGGCGGCCCACAGTGAGAGTCACTCTCAGTCTCGTCTATACTAATTAAAAAAAATTACACAAGTAATATTCAAGGGAAATATTAATCCAAGTTTCACCTAAGCCCTGTCTGTAATTTTTGAAGCGTAAACTTTGGATTTGGAGATTTGGGACACATGGGGTGGGGAAGGATGGGGTGGTAAATGGGTGGAGCTCTTAAAAGTCTTTCAGTCTAAGATATAATTAAACGTTTGGGCACGGCGCTGAATTTTATTCATGTCGTGGGCCACACACTAGGAATGGATCTCTATAGTAGTTACTAGATGGGGAATTTTGAGGAATACTCTATTTTTTGCAAAATGATAATCTATATCCCATATGTATTGCACTTTTAATTTATACTTTAAAATTTACACTATAAATATAAAGTAGAAATAAAAGGAACATATCACATAAGATATAAATTATTAAGTGGCATCAAGAATAGTTTTATTTTGAAATTTTCCCTTAGTAGATAGATAGACATTGATGGTTTGATTTTAAAGTGAAACGTTGATTTCAAGGGATCAACCTACTCTGTGCCAGAATTTATTGTGCTAATTTTATTATTAGTCAATCTCTCTCTTTTTTATTCCGTTAATTCCGTTAATCTCTCTTTTTTTATTCCGCTAACTTATAATTTGGGTGTAAGAGATTACCATTTATAAGTAAGTCTTTTTAAGCTTTTGGTTTACCAATTATGTATTTATAGTTTTTCTTATCATACTTGTTTCTCGGATCAAATAACAAGTAAAGCTTTACTTGAAAATATATATATATATCTTGTTGTCACCTCCCTTGTGTCCATGTTTGCTTGCTCTTTAGTAAAATGTGGTTTTACGAGATAAGCGACATCAAAATCGACACCAACTGAATTTCGTCTCAGTCGAACTGAAAAACGACATGTCGTGTAAAAAGCGCGAGTTGAGGAACAGTACCACGACATGTCGTCTTCACCAACGTAATTGTAGAGTAGTCTGTAGAGGACTGAAATCTTATTAGTACCAAATTGAATGGTTCAATTGGGAAGGGAACGAATTCGAAACTCGAACGAGAGATGGGAAGTCGGACCAATTTGTACAAAAAATCTTCATTTGCTTACAAGAAAGATCTCAGTCTCTCTTCTCTTCTTCAGAACCTCAGAGGTATATATATATATATATGCGTCGCCAACAACCAAACTTTTTTTCGCACTCACCCTCTCTCTCTCTCTCTCTCTCTCTCTCTCTCTCTCTCTATATATATATATGCATTGACATTTGACAGTGACACGCATATCTCATGGTTTTCGGTTTCTCCAGCTTATAACGCTGCCACTGCAAGCGGAGAACCGCCACGTGGCGATGATCAGACGGCGAGCCACCATCACCAACGCAAACGCCGACGCCACGGTGATCCGAAATCGCCGGCTCGCCGGAACACCGAAATCAACGTGGAAGATGGACCTATGTCTCTGTCTCACCACGATTACATCGAGAAGCGAAGGTAGGCGCACAAGTTCATTTCTGCTGGAAGATAATAAAATGCCTCTCTGAATTGAAATTTGTTGGATGTCTCGTGTGAGCAGGAATGAGCTTTCTTCTTCGCAGCCTTATGAGGAATTATCTTCGGATGTTTTGGTGATTGGGACGCTGTTGTGCTCTGCTTACTTTTTATTCTACTTTTTTTCGAGGGTCGATTTATTGACTTTAATTTTGTTCTCTATTCACTTTCACCGCCAGGAAACTCCTAGTTCGCGTTTGAGTTTGGTAGCCTACGAGAGTAAGATCCCTGAAACTTCAAGTCTTTTTTTTTTTCTTCTTACTACTTGTATAAATCCACGTGCATGAGCAATACTTGGTTCTCTACGTTTTGTGTGGCTCATTTCCTTTTCTACTCCAACGGTGAAAGAATTTTGAGGCATTGAACTTTGTTTTTTATTTTTTATATCTTTCAGCTTTATTGACATGTAGTATCTCTGTGGGTACTTAGGTGATGAAAGTAGTGCTTCAGAGTGTGAAGAGAAGAGCTATCCTACAAATACTGGTTAGTGTCTTGGTGGGTCTTTATGCATCACCTAAAGTCTAAGCGGAGATAAAATCTTACTAGATTTTGTTAAGACTCCGACTGCGTCAGCTGGCTTACCGTTATTAATTGCCCGTCCGTCCTGTTTAAGTAATTGTGTTAGCTCCTTAATGACTCCTTTCAGGTCACCATGATGGACTTGATCGAGTAAAGAGTAGAAGTGAACAGCGTTTTCCCTTTTCTGGAGAACCTGTTTGTGTGATATGTGGAAAATTCGGAGAATATATATGCAATGAGGTAGGGGTACATACCTGAGCAACCAAGAGTATTTTAGGTTCAGAATTTAGTATCCCTCTCCTAATTCTTATTTCCATCAACCATGCTAATCTCTGTACGGTTTTTGCACGTTTTGATAGACCGATGATGATATCTGCAGCATGGAGTGCAAAGCTGAGATTTTGGAGTCTCTTAAAACTACTAAGGTACTTAAGTTCTAAATAATAGTGTAATGTTACTAGTGATTTTTTTTCCCCAAATTCTGAAGGATCATCATCCAATTTCAGGACCCTCTGAGGACCCAAACATCAGATGTCTCCTCATCCAAACTTAAGTATACCTCGCCAATGGATGAGATTGAGGAAAAGGACACTTGGGATTTTGACCAAAATCGCTGGTCCAAGAAGAGATCTAAGCTTTGTGCTTATGAATGGTATTTTCTGGACCATAGTGTTCATGAACCAATAATCCAAATTTATTAGAAAAAATATAATTGGACGTCCCAGGTTGTGCTGGAGGGAAGAGGAAAGAATATGCAATGTTCTGGAGCATTATTTTATGAAACATGGCATATGTGGATGTGTATGTGTATCATTTGTTGTCGGTTCTTCAGTGATACATAGTTTCTACGCTTGGGGTTTGGGGAGTCATGAACTCTGCCACTAGCAAAGAAATTTTTATTTTAAATTCACAGTCGAAGCATATTACGAGTTTTGGCATTTGGAACTGGTGTGAGAGACATTCTGGGAAAATGAGTGATTTGAGGGTGCATTTTCGCTCCTGATAAGAGATTTTACTTGGAATTGTATATTTATATTTGCAGTTGGAAATGTCGGAGACCTGGGCACCTTCCTAAAGATTGTTTGGTGAAAACATGCAGCGAGGTTTGTAATTCTGGAAATAGAATTGAGTCCTTGCTGCTTCTGTGTTATAACTTTATAATTGGCAGATAAATAATCTAACTAGTTAAAATGGACGCTTTTCTTCTAGGCAGCACAAGGGCAGAAGCAAACCAGTACCATCTCCAGAGATCTTCTAGAACTCTATAAAAGGTTTGTAAGTTTCTTTCGTACTGATTCATTACCATATAAAAACATTTTATTCTTCCAATTTTTAAAACGAAAGGATATATTAAAAGTTTTTTTTTTTTCTTTTCTTTTCAATTCATAATCTAGAAGAACTGAATTACGTTTTTAGAATTCAAGACATCGGTTTTTTGCTTGTTTTATATGCAGATGTCACCAGATAGGTAGAAAATCTTCAAGCGCTAAGTGCAACGCATGCCGCAGCTTGCTGTCTTTGGCAACATGCCTTGATTGTAATACAGTTTTATGTGACAAGTAAGCAACATAAGTCGTTGGACAAGTACGCAATATAAGTCGTCGGACTTTCATTCTATATCTTGATCGATGTAACCGTATGCAGTCTATAACATTTTTTGTTTCTGGCTTCACAAGAGCAAATATGCTGACAAAGACCACCTCGGAGAAAAATATATAACTTGGATTAAATTTCCAGTGCAGGTCATTTGAACGAGCACATAAGGCAGCACGCATCTCATCGGCAATATTATTCTCATAAACTCGCACGTCTGGTAATTATATTTGTGTGATTCTTTGATTTAGAGTTGTTCTTGTCCCTGCTCTTGCATCAATATCTCCTTTTTGTCATAAAAGTAATCATAGCCGTTGCTGTCTGATTGCTATAGGTTAAGTGCTGCAAATCAACATGCAAGATTACAGATATCAACAATCTTTTGGCTTGCCAATATTGTTTTGATAAAGCCTTTGACAAGTTCTATGATATGTATACTGCGACTTGGTATGGATATCGACATTGCCTCTTGAGTTGTCTTCATCTTTTAAATGTCACTTTACATCATGCTTGACCAAAATTTGCAGTCATTGCTTGCGTATTTCATCAAAATACAAATTCGCGAATTGACACTAATAAGTTTGCTGCGTTTGTTTTTGTTTTCCTTTTTGTCATTTTGTCCCCTGCTGGGATGGTATCTGCAGGAAAGGTTCAGGGCTGTCGATTGTTGCGGGTTCCATCTGCTGCGAAGATCATTTCGAATGGTAATTGTCTTACAAATATGCCACCTCCTTTAGCCTCGATGTATATTCATTGCTAAATTGGTTTCCTGATGTTGCAGGCACAGGATGAATTGTCCCAATGCTGATGTCGAAGACAAGGCTTATATTATACTTAAAAACACCCAGAAACACCATTTTGTTCAGATTAGCGATTTCATATTCTAAGATTCTTACAGGCCAATAAATGGCAATTTCTTTGGGATTTTTTTTTTTTTTTTTTTTTGGTGGCTGTGCTCAAAACGATGCTTATGGAAACACAAAAAAATTGACATTTCAATTAATTTTCTATCGCCAATTTGATATAATCATAGTAGAGAAATTACGGTGAATATCTTATTTTTAATACTTAATTTAAATAAATATTCAATACTTTGAAGATTATAACAGAATATTCAAATAACTCAATTACTTGTATAAACAGTAATTAATTGACCATCATTTTCATGTATAAGTAATTGATAAATTGATTTTTTTTTTCATTATTGTAAAACTTGGGTATATATTTTAATTGTAATGTTGAGTTTGGGTATTTTCTAACTTTCACCTATCATACTATTTAATAACAGGAAATTATCTTATAAATTGAATGTACTACTATTTCATCAAAACTTACAAGGTTATTAGTCTAATAAAAGATTGAAATTTGGATGATTTGTCGACGTTGGCTTTTTCATAACCATTATTATTTAATGAAAGAAAATGAATAACAAAGGATTTGAAAAAGATTATTAAGAGGAACAATGAGTGGCATCGCACGGGTCATATTCAAGACCGAGTCCAGAGAGAAGGTGAAGAACTTGATCGTCGTCAGTGACAGGATGACCAGCAGAAGCCAAGTGCCAAGTTGTCAATGAATGGTTTCATTTTCATCTTGAACGAGCTTTTGTTTGTTGTCTTACAACATTTTTCTTGATATTGTAGCCTTTTAACTTGAGGCCTGAGGGCTGAGGGTGAGTAAAGTACGAGAAGCCTAAGAAATAGGATTAGACTTTTAGAAACAAGCCTAGCCTGTCTAACATAAGGGGGTGTTTTTGTAATACAATTTATTTTCAAGGGTTGTTGATGGTATTTTATTGAGTTAAGGAGGTGTCGACTACATTTTAACAAATTCAGGTCAGGGGTGTCAAGGCAAAATTTCTATTCTTCCTCCTCCCTCTTCTCATCGGGATCCTTCTTATTTCTCTCTGCCTCTGCCTCTGCCAACCAACCATCTCTTTTTTCTCGTTTCCAATTTGATCCATTTGAAATCTGACATAAAATTCAGCACTTCCAAAACCAATACTCAGGTTTGCGATTCGCTTCTTTTTTTTTTTTCTTCTTTTCTTTTCTTTTTTCTGGTTTCAAAACCCTAATCTACTCTCTCTTCGAAAGTTCGTTTCTTTTCTTCTTTCCTCGTCGGAAATTGATTGTTAGGTTTAAAATAAATTTAATTTTAAATTTGATGATTGCTTTGCAAAGAAGTTTGAATATTGTTGAGATTTGGCAAGATTCAATAGCAAAGACGGTAAATTTTAGCAGGTGAAGTGGTGGTTTTGGCTTGACAATGGGAGGTCATGGAGGCCTGAATATTCTTCCCCAGAAACGGTGGAATGTGTACAACTACGAGAACAGAGAGAAAGTCCGCCGGGACGAAGAAGAAGCCGCCAAGGAAGAGCAGCTCAAGCGCGAGCAGGCACGGAAGCGGGACGCCGAGTTCCGTCTCGAACAGCTCCGGACTGCGCGTGGCCTGGCTCCGCTGAAGACACCCGCCGAGGAGCCAGAATCGGAGCCCAAGCGGGGCCACATCAACCTCTTTGAAGGGATTCAGATATTTGATCCCATTCAAGGTGGATCGGAGAAGAGGAAGAAAGGTGGCGATGACGGGGACGAATCGAAGAAGATGATGATGAAGAAAGAGGAGGGTGGGGCTAAGGTTGTGACGGAGGAGGATGAGAAGTACAGGTTGGGATATGGCGTTGCCGGGAGAGGAGTGAAGTTGCCGTGGTACCTTGAGAGGCGAAGAGAGGATGTGAATGCTGTGAATGTGAATGTGAATGCTGTGAATGCGAATGGCGGTGCGTCGCGGGGAGTGGCGGAGGAAGGGAAGAGGAGCGGAAAGAAGACGGTGGAGGAGCTGAGGGAAGAGCGTCTCAGAAGGGAGGGACGGGAGAAGGAAAGGGAACGCGCTCTCCTAATGCTAATGGACAACAACAACAACAACAGAAGAGACACTGCTCCTTCTGCTTTTGTTGATACAAACTATTCTAATACCTTTGCCTCTGCCTCTGCCTCTGCCTCTGCCTCTGCCTCTAGGAGACGGATTAGGAGTAGGAGGTAAATTTACGACCCTACTACTACTACTACTACTACTACTAGTGTCTTGCTTTCTTTTCTTGTAGTGGATTTTGGATGAGAAAACAAGTTTGTTATGACATACTGTAAATGCCTCGTCTCATCTTGTTTCTACCACAATTTAAAATTTTTTTTTTCTTTTGCCAATTGGTTGAGCAATGCCAATGCCATCTGGAGGACACGAGGCTATACTAATTGACCCAAATGCTTGTCATAGAAAATCTCAATAATGGTATCACTCTGCAACAAAATAAACAAACCAAAAGGCTCAACAACTCATATACAGAGATGAATATTTAAAAGAAACACAAAAGATTGATTTTCATTTTCCGTGCAAGTTTTAACACAAGTACTTCAACAATTCAGTAGAAACATATAAACTACGAAGTAACCCCCAAAATGTTTGACCAAAATAAATAAATTCATACAAGCTGCAGGCCTAATTGGAAAATTATTGCAATAGAAGGGATTTTATACAACGAAGAAAACCAATATACACATCACAAAACACACACGATATTTCAATTCAAGAAAGAAAAGCATAGAGTCTACCAGAAGAAGCAGCAATATTCCATTCATATATCTTTGACATTTCATGAACAAAGAATGATTAGGGAACACAGATCGCAAGATTGAAAAGCAAGAACCCTGCTGAGTGAGTAAATCAGAGTTCGAACAATGGTAACAACCGGCAAGGACATCAAATAAATGAACTTGGGAAAGATTACTCATGCTCAGAAATAGATAAAAGTATAAGCGACTAATTTTAGTGGTCCTAACAAAATAAGGTTCTAGTAAGAAATAGTATGCAATAAATAGCCAGGGCAGGCACCTGAGCTCATGATTACTTTCCAGTAATAATAACTAATTAACGTCTCCAACTGCCTAATTTCTTTCGCGCGCGCACTCCCTTTTGGGTTTGTTTTCAACTAGTTTTTCCAACACTCTCTTGCTATGGTTAGTGGCTTAGTGCTTGGTTTATTATGACGAGTGTCCATTTCCTATGCGCACGTGTCACTTGTTCATTTTAACTTTGCTGTGGCAATAACTTTCTACTCGACCACCACGTGTCTTGGTTCTAATTATAAAGCAGCTGATTGATATTGAGATATAAAATATCCCTATCGCAATGTCGTTTTCAGTTTTATGTTGTGTACATGATATTTATATAAAAATTCAGCTTAATTAAACTCGATGTAATTTGTTGATTGAAGTGAAACTGCTAACCCACAAATTAATCACATTGTACCAAACTTGGATTAACTAAAGCTTTTCTATTAATCACAAGGAGTAATGCTACAGATTGAGCATTTTTGAAAAAAAAAAAAAAAAGACTTAAAAAGTGATGTGTCATTCATTTATTAATTGTATAACAAGCACTTGTTTTTAATTGATTTCATAAAAAACTGGCCAAAATTTCAAATCACTTGGCATTTCTCAATAAGTGCATGACATATTTTTGAACGAGTGGGTATAAAGAGTAAAAGTAACTAACGTTGTAGCCCAAAAAGAAAAAGAAATGTAACTAATTATATCCGGGGAGAAAGGTACCAGACCATAGCAACAACCTCTTTTTTGGTTGAGCCCTCTGTATATTAACCTGGCACTCTGACATGCTTAGGAGCAAGAAAATCTCTCTCAAAACAAGACGAAATGTTGATGAAAAATAGGAAAAGAAAAGGAGAAGAAACTTTTAATTGCATAGTTGAATAACTAATTTACATTTTACAATAATCTATAGATGAGGTTCCACATGTACTACATTAGAGAAAAATTGGCCTCTAATCCCTTATAACCACCCCAACACCAAAAACATTACACAAAAATAAAGAGAAGCAAAAAAAAGACATTCCATTGTCAGATGGTTTATATATAAGCTTAAAATGTGAGGCAAAGGGTAAGAAAAAGTTGGGACAAAAAGACGCGGAGAGAAAATCAGATAATAAAAGGAAATCAAATAATGTTTTACAAAAGCCACCCTACACTTGTAAGCCATCTTCTGGCATTCCCAACGCTCCAAATACAACAAATATTATGTGGGTTATTTTTTCCTGTATCGTAGATGCTTGCTTGCTTATACTGCTTTCTAATCCACCATTAATTTATTAGAGAATTATAAAAAAGGCCCTATTCTTATCAGGCAATTGGGTTGTGAACACAAACCATTGAAGGGATAACATGCAAGTAGGGTCAAATGCAGTGTCTAAATATCCGCAGAGAAAATATATATCTGTAATTGTGAAACCAACAAAACCTGGCTACATACAAACTTTAGATACGAAAGAAGAAGCAGCAGCAGCAGCAGCACTGAAGTTAATAGTTGGTAGATACATCAATATCAAGACTATGCTATGCGAAGTTAATACTTGGTAGTAGGTTCATTATATAGACAAGTCCAAACGGTATGAATATTAGAAATCATATCACTTTGCCAGTTGCCGCATCTTTCTTCCTTTCTATTCCCTCTAAATCTAAATAGCTAGCCTAAATAAATCAGAAACGAATAAAACTAATACGAAATCATCAATATATCTGGCAGCACACTGAAAATGCATAAATTTATTGACAATCAGGAGACACACTGTTACCAGAATCTCCCATGTTGAACCACAAAAGGAGCAAAATGAAAAATCATCCTTTGGTAAGTTGCAAAAAGAATGGCATGTTACTCAAAACCATAAGTTACCAACCAAGAACTAGTTGCAAAGTCTAGTGACTAATTAAGATCCATCAACCCACCTAAAATGTTACTTCCAAAAGGCTACACAACTAATAGAAAGCACCCACCACCTCCTCTACATTGCTTTCTTTCTTGCGGCTGTTTGTCTGTCTGTCAATCTTTGGTATGGAAAACAAACAGAGAAGGCGGTATGAGAACAAATCTCTAACAGACTCACCCCTTATGTCCTCTTCATGAGATATCCCAAAATTATGCCAACCAAACCAACGAGGATGACAAACCAAAATGAAACACCACTGCTGCGGCTTCTTCTGCCTTCACGTTTCAGAAATTCCTACATCACGAAAGCTTATAAGGATCCTAATCATCTCAAGGTATAAGCTTTACTATTACGGACTAAAAGAAAACGCTTCCTCTAATACAAAACTATAAGTAAAATGCATATATTCAAAACTATTTTCATCCGGTGGTATACAAAATTCTTACATCCTTCAAAACAGTTAGGAAGTATACACATTTTAAAATCTAACGAAAGGCAATCAAGTTGATACAAACAGGGAAGAAACGTGCACAAAAGTATGTTTAAGACCCTCGCATCCAGCATTTCTCTGGTCCGCATTTGTAAACGATTTGTCCCTTCAAGAAGAATGAAGGGACTTATATTTTCCATTTTAGGCAAATGTAATCCTGATTGATTTGTACAGGGCTCCTGGTAAAGAGAATTCCATCCAATATACCACCAAGATATACTATCGATACGGCATATAGAAGGCAGCTTACCAGTTCCTGACGAAGCTTGCTATTTTGTTGAATTGCACTGTTCTTTTCCTCAGTCAATCTCGCAATAAGAGCTTTTGCCTGCATTCATTTAGTACAGATTAGATTCATGTAGCACACCCGCTATGAATCGTATAGAGTTCATAAGACATCTATGATCTAACTGAAGCAAAGCTATAAAGACCATCTTTCATTCATCCGACTGCACTAACATGTTGAGAAAACAAATTGTTATGGAAACTAAAGATGTTCTTTATATATGATGATGAAGAAGCTCTAAATGAGCTTGCAAATCACACACTTTGTAGTTAAAAAGAAGGAAAAGAAGAATAGAAAGAAAAAACAGAGACAATGCATGGTTATATATGAACTAGAAAATTAAATAAACTTTGAAGACATAGTGATAAGGTGATATCCTTGAATCTAGCTAGAAAACATGTGAATTGAAATTCTAGCTGCCACAATATCGATAGTCGATGAAGAGTAAACGAGAAGTTGATTATCGATGGTTAATAAACAACCTCGCATGTAAATGGGTGCAAATGCACGTGTACTTATGTACAAATGGGAACAGAAAATTGGTGTTCTTAATTACGGAGAACACAAACTACAAATTGAAATGATATCCATTCCTCCTTTGAGTTTACCTCTGAAGATTTGTCTTGAAGCTCAAGCCGATCGACCAAAGCCCTTGTTGCCTAAGGGTACAAGTAAAAGAAAAGAACTCCTCAGCACCTTTCTTCCAATAAAAATATTAATTTATCCATAAAATCAATCAAATGAAGTACTCACTGTAGCAAACTCAGCACCATTGGTATTTCCATTCTCCGAAATATAACCTCTCGGCGAGGATCCTTCCTCCGATCCTTCTGCCACCGGTGAGGGCGGTTGAGGCGGAGAAACGTAGACCACTCTCAATTTGCACTCCTCAACCACATGCCCTGCCTCCTTAGAGAACTACATCAAGCCAACTTTCTTAAGTTAATCGCATCAAACAGAAGCTCAAAATTGTGGAAGGCTTTCTTTCAAAAGTAAAAATGCAGCTTTGTAATTACCATCTCCGCGGTAATGTCCTTGGGGGCAGTGCCCTCATTCACTTTTACGCTCTGAAGGAGAAACTTATCCTTGCATTGCATGTCCGGAGGAGCCTCTTTTTGTGCTTGCATGGTGACTGAAACGATAACCAGCAAGGACAAAAAAACAAACAAACTTACTCCTGAGATACACAAGCAAAAAAGAAATATCAAGGAAGCGATTCTTATGATAATTGAATTGAAGTAGGACCTGTAACATCACATGTGGACCGAGGTAAGACAATTCCGGTGTTGGGACGAACACAGTACTTCTTTGGATTTGTAGTTTTCACCTGGACAACATTAATTTAGAATTATCAACCAAAATATCAAGCAAGATCTGGGCTTTATTTCACAGGAAAGAAGAATTCGGAAAAAAAAAAAAGTTTAAATCCAGAAACCAAATTTCAAATTTAGAGATTTGAATCTATATTCGGGGATATCGATGATTTAAAGTTGATAGGAAAATTGAAAAAGAAGCGATTTTGAGGCATGAAAGAAGAGTGGGATTTTCTGTCTTTTCATGTCCAGATCAACGATCATGTATCTTAAATCTTTACAAAAGCAGGCAAAAGAAAAGAGGAAATATTACCTTGAAAGCCACATAGTCATCGGTCTTATTGGCCAACTGAAGCGAACATGAGATCTGCTTTTTCAATTCGACTATCGCAATACAAAGAAAGAAAGAAACGAAAACAGAGAGAGAGAGAGAATCATCCGAAAATGAAACAGAAAGAAAAAGAAAAAGAAAAACGCGAGATCCGAAAGGCGAAAGAGATGTACTGACATGGAAACTTGAGCTCCAGAGGCTCGATGCTGAGAAGGTCTCCCGTGCTCATTTCAACCAACGCTTATTTTAATCGGTTTCGCCGATATCGAATTCCAGAAATGGAAAAACTAAAATTTGTGCTTTTCGAGAGGGAAAGGACGATCCTGATGAAGAAGAAGAAGAAGAAGAAGTATCTGCGGGCAGTGATTTCGGAGAAGAGAAGCGGAGAGATCGAGAGAGAGAGGGTTTGGGAAATTGGGAAAACCGATCTCAATTCTCAAATCAGAGAGAAAGAGAGAGAGAGAGAGAGAGAGACCATCATTACACTATGAACTTAGAACGGTGAATGAACGTGATCTGTAACCTTTTCCTTTTCTTTTTCTTTTTCCTTTTCTTTTTCTTTGCTTTTATTATTAGGGAATGCAAATCTGTTTTTACTTAAAATACAATTAAATTACTCAAAATTAGATTAGTGAACGTGTGTGGAAGAATGGTTATTATGGAAAGTTAGATTAGATTCATTGGTTCACGCATTTAAATGATTTGCCACCATACATTTTTATTTTGACAAAAAATGGTCAACTTTCAAGTCCAAAAATAGCCATTAAAATGGTTATTTCAATTGATTACTTGCTACAGTGTTCATTTATTTTGTAAATGGTTTGTAAAATGTGCAAGTTCCATAATATCAAATACAAATGGAAACATCTCAAATATTTAAATGGTTCATATAAATTTTAAGAAATGTACAATGAAGCAAGCAACGAGGGTGAATTGCGTTAACAACGCCCCATTGTTTATTTTTTAATAAGTTTCTATTTTGTTTGTGTTGTTTCTTTATATTGTTATTATATAATATAATTACTATGCACCTAGCTGTCTCTAATCAATTTATTTTCTTTTTAGGATTTGTCTTTTCGTTTGCCCTTTTTTCATTTCCCTGTATTCTTTCGAGTGATGGAAATCTCGTTATGCAATCAGAACAAGACAAGACGTCAAGGCTCAAGCTTTATGTCTATTTCTATGCATACTCAATAGTCAATTCTCCGACATGAGGTTATCCCAAAATCAAGTAGAACTGCAATGCGTTTTGTACTATTAGATCAACTCCAGCGTACTGCTCATTCTCAAACGCAAACACAAATATGCGTTTATGACCTCAAAAAACCAATTTTAACCGCACACCATTCTCATGTTTAAAATGAATTTTGTGAATAATATAACATCAAATATGATATTATATTATTCAACAAACTTATTTTTTATTTAAGTTTTGTTATTTATAAAATAATTTTTTAATTTTAAGATGTTTTTATTTTTTATTTAAATCATGATTTTTAAGTAAGATTTACATTAATTTTAATAATTTTAAATACAATTACGTACCTAATTAAAATAGAATACTGATATATATTTTTTATCTTGACTGAAATAGTCTAATAATAAATAATATTTATTAAGCTATTGTGAAAGTAAAATATAAGTGAGTATCATTTGTAAAGTTGATAAATATAAGGTTATTATTGAAAATTAATATAATAAGTGATATGAGAAGGAATATACTCAGAATATTTCATTTGGTGTTAAAAATGAGGTAACAAGTTGGAGATGAATAACTGTTTGATGTGACATTTATTGTATTTTGGTGTTGAGAATGAGAAAATAAGTTGGAGATGGCCTTAGGAAGTTGTGAATTTCAATATAATATAAATGGTTAAGATTTAAGGGTATTGTATTGGGATTAGAAAAGTTGAAAAAAAAAATGAAATGTGGGGATACTTACCCAAAGAAACGCTCTTGTTAAACATGATTCATTTGTTATGCGGCATTATATCTGAATCAGCATTTTCATGGCTTGCCAACTCTAATCTAAGCTTTTATCATGGTTTTTTTTTTCCGTAGAAATAGTGAGATATAGATAATAGTTTTGCGGTAGAAAACGTGTAATTACAGGCAGAAGTGGTGTTAGACTGAGTTATAAGTTATAATGAAATGGTGTAGGGAGCAGTCAGTCTGCAAAGTATTATTGGTTGCTTCAAAGGGATATGTCATATGCACATTCATTCAATACATAGATAGCTAGGTAGCATTTAGCAAGCTCTTTCTGTTTGACCCTTAAACTCCCCACAACAGCAATATCACATTCACATGATCATGGCCTTCTTTTGCACACAAATTAACAAAGTAAGTGATTCCCAAGTCTTTGGGGAGATAATCTGTATATATATCACAGTACGTACGTGTTGCCACTAAAATTATCTTCCCATAAACATAAAGGATTGGCCTTGTCCATGTCTAAGGCCAAATCATCATTCTGCCAACCACTCATGAGCTTCCCCACACTTTCATAAGGCTACTTCTTTCTTTTCCTTTCAGAGCTAATATAATTGTCCTCTTTATTTTATTTATTTATTTGGTTTACTACACTAGATTGGATATCCACATACATAACATATGTTGCTTTCAAGAATTTTTTATAAGAGTAGCAAAATGTGCTTTTACATTTGCCCAGTAAGGCCAAAAAGAAGAATCTTAAGCCTTAACAAAACATGAGTAATATCCATACAGATATCAATACTCGTACACACTTCAATGATAATGTGGAAATAGGATTGGGAAGAGAGGCAATGTAGCAGATCCGATCCGGTTTTGTAACACCTTAAAAGGATCTCATCTCTTCAATATGCAATGAGAGTCCTTCCAAGGCCTGCCAAGGGAAACACACCATGAGCAGTTAAGACGCTAACAAAACAAATTCAGAACTAATTTGGCTACTTACGGCCTTGGTTTCTTCAAGCAGAGCCTCCAGTGCCTCAATTTTCTGAAGTACAAAATATTTTACATGTGTGTTCAAATGACTTTTACATTCTAAGAAAGAAACAGTGCATTATGTCAAACTCAAACTCAAACTCACTGTTTTGGTCTTCATAAGAGCGGCATCCAAGGCCCGGATTTTCTGTTTCAGTTACCAGACATAAAATCAGCAACCGATTACATTCAACTTGTTTACTTGTCTGTTACAACTTTGTGCAATTAGCGATTACCATATGGCGCTCTAATGCAGCATCTGAGGCCATTTCTTCAACTTCGTTGCCATTGTCCTCCTCATCGGTTGTTGAGAGTGCCTTTGAACATGTAAATGAAATATTCATATGTAAATCGTATATAGTTCTGCATTCAGATTACAAAGTAAGGTAACTGAGAACAAGATAAGCATTTACCTGAACTATTTGAGCAATTTCTGGATTGTTCCATGGTCCGTTGTCGCTGAACAAACAACCGTCGAAATTAGAGCACGTGCAATTTCCACCTAAAAAAGTTGGCAAATTACTGCCATGGGTATGCAGAGTAACCTTAATTAGTAAGAAGACTTGATCTATTAACAATTTGTGATCATCTAGTAGTACAGCCTCCTTGAGTACAACTCTGTGCACTGCTTGAAATGCTACCTTATATCGATAACCTCAAGCAGTTCATTAAGGTAGTTGTATCCCAGCACCTGAAACACAACCAAAATGCATTTTCGAGGTAAAAAAACAAAAATTTGCGTATGCAATTTCATGAACAACAACCATACCACTGACAAGCGTTAAGACTCCTTACACGAATCTTGGAAAGTGTACGTGCGTCCAGAAACGCCTTCACCGCTTTCCACAGCATTTTAAACCCAGAACCAGCATTGACAATAAAGAGACGATGCAGAGTCTGAGAGTGTCACATTTTCGCATCATTGTTTTACTATCAATAAATGCACACACACGAACTTCCATTCACTGATCACGTACCTCTGGATAGTAGTTGCTGTCAATCTTCTGGATTTCCATAAAGATTGCCCTTGCAGGCCTGGAGAAATTAGCCAATCCCTAAACAAAAGACAGTTCAGATTCCAACTAGTCTCACTGTGTGAAAGGTCAAAAAGAGTAGCATCATATGAGATGAGAAGAAGAATGTGATGATGATGATGATGATGATGATGATTTCATTACCACTCCTTGCACATCAAGAATACTTGTTGTTGACGCTACATGTTTCTTAGCTTCAATAGAACACGCTGGGTATCTTAAGTTTAATGTTTTCTCTTGTTCTGTCACATGATATTTGACAAATCTTTCAACTGAGGTTACTCTCAGGAGTTCGTTTAGATCTACCAATCCAATCCTTTCGATGTAAACCGGTCTGCCATATCGATCAACGCCGTGATAACCATGAGGGTAGCATCTTTTGACTCTCTCATACTCGTCAAACTTGAATTCCTGCAATAATAGTTTATCCAACCTTCTATATACAGTACAACAAAAACTTTTTTTCTTTTTTTCTTGGCCTAATAATTAATGAGGAAAGGAATTGAAAATAAAAAAATCACCTTTGGAAGTGCATCAACCCTATACTCTTCCCTCCACTTAAGATAATTCAAGAACATCTCTTTTGCTTTAGTGAAATCGAAGTCCCTCATCCGTAGAAATCTACCATGAGCAATTTATACATGAAACATGAACAGTCAATCCATGCATTCACAAGTCAGACAACCTATATAACATATTAAGAAACAGGTATAGGATTTTGTTCGTGAAGCTGGTGAAAATGCTACAAAATAAGGTAGCATCAAAATAATTCAATCTTAGAGCAGCAAATCTTACCGTAAAAGGGTATGATAATCAATGTGCTTGGGAGGAATCTGAACCTCGAGGAAAAGCATTTCGCGGAAGGACTGAACGAGTTGTTCGTCTTTGGGATCATGAGCCCCCTCGAGAAGTAACTGCATGCTTTTAGTCCTTCGGATGTTCTTGGTCAACGATGCGCCGAGCTTGAGAGGGTATGACATTATGGATTTGAGGCCTGAAGAAGGCTTGTCTTCCTTGATAGGAGGGAGCTGAAAATGGGACTCGATCGGTGGATGAATAGTTTTAGTCCTCCTCGTGTTTTTCTGAGGAGTAGTAGTAGTAGTAGTTTTACTTTTACTTGAGGAGGCCTCACCGCGGTCGCCTTCTTCGCCGCCTCTTGATATGACTACTCTACTATCGCTTCTGTCCTTTGAGTTATGCATATGTGTAGCGAGCAACCAAAACAAACTTGAATTGTCCTTAATTAATTGTTGAATTCGCTTTCTGCAACGACTATTGATGAGGTATTTGTGCACTTATATATCATGCAGTGCAAAGCGTAAGAAAAGACGCAGCTAATTTAATTTGTCTGGGAAGAAACATGAACCCGAATGAGTTAGATTCAAATTACGCAAACGAATTGAAGAGACAGTTGGCATGCAATGTGCAACAGTGATCAGTCTCAATGGAAACCAACGTAATGCAAGTAGAGCTGGCTTTAGATGGTAGTAAATTAAAGGAATAATAATAATAAATAATGTTGGCATGCAGATTAAAAGGGTAAAGCAATATGAGGTTGGCAAGGAAGAATATGGGGTATCAAAGCGATGCTTTGCTTGACTAGTTTGGTTTCCAACATTTGAGCAGCGCCAAGGAATCAGGACTCATCGGATAAAGCACACAACTCAAGTTTTCACGTTTAATATTAGACGTGACTCAACATATCTTGGGCCTGCAAACAATTTAACACTTTAATTTGGACCAAAGATATAATATATATATATATATATATATGTTTGGGCTAGCTGTAATATTATACCCGAATGGAACTCATGCATGGTTGATTCATCCATTGTATATTTGGGCTATAATATTGGTTTTAGACACAACACAAAATGCTAATAGATCAAATGTGGACAAGATTTTGAGGTATAATATTAGGCATGATTCAAGAACGGCACAAGTATAAGCATCACATGATTGTACACGTCTTTTTTTGCTTTCCAAGTTGGACAAAATTTCAAACACCAAAGTATTATAACTCCTACGGCAACTTAATATATTCTATTAATAGCTTGCATTTTTATTTTTTTGGTTTAATTGAACAGCTTGCATTTTAGCTGCGGTTTAAAATAATATTTCAAGTTCAGTGGTCAAAGATTACAGGCTTCTAATGCGTAGAAAAAATCTTGATTACCCCAATGGAGTCATCTTGGTTATGTTGTTACCCATCTGTTGCTGAAACTTTTGAAGACGAGAATTTTACAAGATTGATTCTTAGCCACTCCCGTTACGAAAAGAAGACTGTGATCAGCGTAATTACGATACGTATTTACGCATATCAATGTATGATGTGATGAATAAGATTTAATCTTATTAATTTATAATTGTAAATTGATGGATTTGCCGTGAATTGAAATACGACATTTGTAAATTGACTTTGCCGTGGGCTACTGGATATTCATAAATTGCATGGTGAGAGAGAGTGTGTCACACGGGACACGTGTGAAAGAGAGAGAGAGCGAGAGAGAGAGACACGACACGCTTATTTTAATTCCATTCAACACCTCTCCCTCTCTCTCTCTCTCTCTCTCTCTCTCCCTCTCCCTCTCTCCCTCTCTCGGATTTCTCAAACTCGATCTGATTCGTGTCTTTTGTTTATTTTTGTATTTTCAATTAATTGACGTCATCCTCAACTCAGCTCAAGCTACTCTTTTTCTCCCCCTCTCCTAAAAAAGAAGTGTTGGTTGGCGACTTGAATATCGCAGCAGCAGCAGCAGCGGAGGGACGACGGAGGAACACCTGTGATGTGGGACCCACTCCCACACTAAGTATTTTCAAGACTGAATGACTGACGCAATGCAGCACTAGTGTATTCATTTCAGAAGACAGACAGCTGGCCTGCCTGCTTTGCATTTTTGCATCTTGCAACTTCATCAGCCTTTAAACTTCAAACTTCAAACCCCAAAGCCAAACTCATCACCTTCCTTTCTATTCTTATTCTATCCCCTGCACTGCACTGCAGACCCAAGGGCTTCTGCTTGCTTAATCAATCTTAAACCTTAATTATATATATATATGTATATATATATATATTTCTACTTCTACCCAACTCGTTTTGTTTCTGCCAAAGCCAATCAATTCTCTCTGCTTCCTAATTATATATATTCATGTATTTATGGCTTCATTAATCCATCGCCCATAGCCATAGCCATAGCCATAGGCGGAGACAGTCGTAAAAAACGATTAAGCATAATAAAGTTTAACCGTCATAAATTTAAATATAAATGCAAATTTTGTTGTTATCAGTCCATGCCATACATATACAGCTACAATACAACTGGACTGGACTGGACTGGACAGCCAAGCAAAAGTAGGCTCTCACTCTCACCAGTGAGCGTCAAATTGGCACCTCCGTCTCTCATTCATTCATCATTCATCATTCTTCAATTCTAATTTATTTTTGCATTTCTCTTTCCCATTATTATTAATATTAATATCTGTCACGAGCGTCCTCATTTCCATTGGAGGAGAATAGATGAGCAATAACTTAATTTCCTCTTTCTCCAATACCCTTCTACTTTGGTCTTAATTAGCAGCTAATTATTATTAATGCCCTATTTGATATGATCTTCACATTAGGCAGAGTTAGTTGACTTCGATTGATCGAGTCTTAAACCAATGAATTAGGAGGCCAAAGTTGAACCAGTTCTTGGTTTCAAACCGACGTGTGTAGCTACGTCCACATATTTATTGTTGACATTGGTCGGTCCACAAGTAATTGTAAGCCTAATTGATCTCCCCAAATCCAAACCCAATCGAGTTAATTCACCGCACTGCACTATATATATATATATATATATATATATATATATAATTGGCCGACACCACGTCCAATGCATGTTGCTTAAGTTAAGTAGCAAGTCCATGTAATACGATTAATTACGTAAAGTAATAATAAAGAAAATATTTGATTTTATTCATTACTTTGCTCGAGGGTTTACGCTACGGGGGGTCGCTTTAAAGAGTAGAGTTGTACTAAAAGTTCACTCTCATGTCCTTTAACTCTGTGCTTGGGTCAATTTTTCATCCTCTTAAATGATAAATAAAATCATACCAAACCCAACCTGCTCTTAGTTTAACGATTCTCTTTTCTCTTTTTTACCTTGTTCCTCTGCCCTTTTTTTTCTTTTGTCCTTATCCTTTTTTTTTTTTTTCTTTTCCTCGTCTTAATTAAATGAATGAGTGTGGCAACGGCAAGGTCAAGGTGGTCCAATAATAAAGAAACATTACGGGCGTGTCAAGTTTTGTGGAAATCTAAAAACACTGAAACCTTTGGCAAACTTTGCACATGCAAAAGAATACCTAAATATAGCGGAGAAAGAAAGAGTATCTTTATCTTCAATCTCATCATCACCGCAAAAGCAAAGCTTATTAATTGTGATGAGGGTCCTATTAGCCATTAAGAAACGTACACACGACCCTGTCCTCACCACAAACTTTTCAGTGCTGAAGAAATTATCGATCAAGATGGTGAAATTACGCTGTTTTATTTATTAACTCGTGGATATAAAAACAACAAATATGCTTTACAAGAGATTTACATGCGTACGGTACTGATTCAATATGTGTGTTACACTTGTTGACATGATTTGATTCCTAATTGTGCACTTGAGTAGTTTTTGCTCGTCATTTTGATCTCCACTTTGAGGTTGTTGTGAAGAAGCTGATATGATATATCTACACCAAGATTGTTGATTGATCAGTGTGCAATGGAACGGAACGGAAGTGGAAGAGAGAGGCAGAGAGCAACAAGCAAAAAGTGAAGTGCCGACCTACCAACCCAATCTTACGTGGAGACTGGAGTGTCACGCACTCTATCCCCTCCCCTCCAAAAAGTCAACCCCTCCCACTCGCCAACTGGCAACTGCAGAGAGAAAGTCAACGGTGGTTGAGTGTCTCCCAGAGAGACGAGCAGTGCCTCTTAGCAAAACCAACCCTCCGATTCTCCAAGTCGTAGGCAACCTCGAAGCCCTGCTGCTGGTAATTCCCGAGAGTGGCGCCGGGCCCACCGCTGAGCTCGTCCTCATCGCCGGCGTTCATCAGCATCAAGCAGCCCACCTTCCTCTTCTTCCCGCCGTCAAAGAACTCATAGAAGTAGTTCCTCCTGGGCAGCACCACACCCGATGCGTTCCCGGCGAAGTGGATAGTCAGAGTTGGAACGGCGATGGCCTTGCCGTGGTAGTAGTAATAGCAGGGGCTCAGTCCCGTCCTTTCCTCGATCTCGCTCGCCCGCTCGTTCACCCGTCCCACCCGGCGGTCGAACTCCGCCACCAACGACCCGTAAAAACCCGCCGGCAACATCGTGAACGTCGTCCCGGAGTCCACCACCATTCCACCGTTGCCCTTCCGGTCGACCCGCTTCAGAAACTCCGGCGCCGGGACGATCGTCTTCCCGACGGATATGCCGACGAGCCCCACGGAGTAGAAGTAGGGGTGCTTGGGGTTGTCGAGCATGGTCGTGTAGACGAAGCCTGCCCCGTCGCCGAGCCGCTTCTCCTTCTCATCGTATCGTCCGAGGATGAGCGGGCTGGGGCGGCGGACTCGGGTGGCGTCGAAGGAATGAGAGACTAGGCAGTAAGAGAAGTGGTTGCCGAGGCGAGGAGAGAGCGCGGCGAGCTGGGCGGGCATGGAGAGCAAGCCGCGGCCGAAGCCAGCGACGCCGATGGGCTCGGCGAGGGCGGTGTGAGCGCAGGCGAAGGTGAAGTTGCGGAGCAGCAGGGAAGGCGAGGAAGAGGTGGGGATGGAGAGGCTGTACTTGTGGAGGCGCGCGACCAGGCTCCCGTCGGCGTAGGCGTAGTAGAAGGGCGGGCAAGAGAAGGAGGCGCAGTCGGAGGTCTCGATGGACTCGAGAGGGCAGCGCGCCATGGCGCAGAGGTCGGAGGAGGAGTGGGAGCCGTGTGCGGAGGCGCAGGCGGGGGACTCGCAGGAGACGGCGGCGGGGGGGAGCTTGGGGGGCGGAGGGGTGGCGGCGGGGTCGTACTTGCCCTCGCAGAGGATGCACTCGAAGGGGGCGCAGGGAAACCAGACGAGGTCGCTGCCAGTGTCCATGTAGAGCGACACGGCCTGCGGAGGGGTAGAGAGCAGAGTGAGAGAGAGAGTGTAGTCGCTGCCGGGGGAGAGAGGGAGGGACACTTGGAGTGGGCGGTGGCGGTGGCGGTGGCGGGCGGCGGAGCGGGCGGAGGTGGACTTGAGGAGGTGGTGGTGAGTGGTGGTGTTGTATTGGGATCGGGAGAGAGAGTGGGTGAGTGGGAGGAGAAGGATTTCTGAGTTGGAGGCGGCGGAGAAGAATGCCACCACACCCAACCACAGCAACAGCAGAGTGGAAGCCATTCGAGGAAACAGAGAGAATAGATAAACTATCGAGTTTTGTTGTGTAATAGCAATAGCAATAGTAATAGTAATAGAGGAGGTGTGTTACATATTATGTTTATATGTTCGTATAAGAAGGGGGGATATCGGGTTGGAACTTGGAAAAAACGAGAAGCTTCTGTGTTGGTTGGGAATGGGAATGGGAATGGGAATGGGAGAGCTGTGCGTGTAATGTAATGTAATGTAATGTATGTATGTATGCTATTTGAAATACAGGAGAGGACACATGACTCCGTTCTCTTCCTTTTAAATGCTCTGTTCTCGACTATTAGTAACTAATAATTGCCATTTCCATTCCAAATATTTAACTAATCACGATCACAAATAATGAGGATGAGCGCTTTTTCAGCCATAAATATATATATGTGAGTATGTGACTACTTGTTAGTTGTTAGTGACTACTTGTTATTGTTATTATATATCCTCCCTTTCCTTGGCCCCAGTGCCAAATCCTTACATTTATTTATGTTTAATCAAACCAATACACATGAATTTTATCTTTTATTTTTTTCCTCTCTATCTCATTAATAAATAAGATTTTGACATTTAAACAAAAATAATTATTTTAAAATATAATAAACAAAAAATGAGTAAAAAATTTAAATATTTTTGCATAGATATCAAAATTTTATTTAAGGATTAGAGAAGAGAAAATTGCAAAATAAAATCATTCTAAGAACCACTTAATAATTTATATCTGTGCTTTATTTGTTTCTACTATAAATTTATAGTGTAAAATTTAGAATATAAACTAAAATACAATCTAAAAAGGATATAAATTATTAATGTATTAAAAGAGGAGCATTCCTCAAAATCCTACGTAGAGAAAGAGAGGAACAAAATATATTGGTTCAATATATATAGATTGGAAGATCTCTTTGATAATCTAAGGGTGGTGATTAATTATGAATTGTAATATTTATTTTTTTAGAGGTGGATAAATAATTATGAATCGTAATATTTATTTTTTAAAAAATCATATCAACAAAAAGTAAATATAACCCTTCAAAATTCATGCATTATTATAATATATAACCATTAAAGATTTTTTTTTTAAGGATAAAAATACAAGGGTTTTGCGAAAAGAAATTTGACTGAATCTGATTAAGGTTTCTTCTCTTGGTCAATGTTGATACGAATGACTAATCCTCCCAAATAGTCATATTTGCTTTGTTGATGAAGTATTAAAAAGAAGAAAGAAAAAAAGGTTCTTACTTCAGCTGTTGAGCATGGAAATTGGAAGGTGAAACTGTAGTTGCGTGTTTAAGCTATAACTTCATCGGTAAATAACTAACTGCAAAGTAAAACTCGAATTCACTTCTTCGGACAGATTAAAAGGTGTCGTCAACTAAATCTACCTCGTTCGAAAAATGCAGCTAAGATAAAGCCGAATCAACGAGGTGGTCAAACCAAGTCATCCATTTGCAATTATCAAGAAGCTCTATTAGGGTAGATGATTTTTTTTTGTTTTTTGTTTTTTGTTTTTTTTTTTTTGATAACTTTATATCAAATCTTAGATAGCCAAAATGTTGACAAATGGTCTCGAAATGGGGACGGTGATGATGTTTCATATAGATATCAAAAGCATGGTCCAATTCCAATATATGCTAAAATTGCATGAATTAGTGGTATGAGTTGATGAGAATGGTCTATTCCAGTCCACATTTCATTTCAATCCATCCACCTAACATTTGTCCTCGCATGAGTTCCCTCTAACATAGCGACTTTTCATGGTCAAACAGTGTAACATTAACACACTCACTTCAAAAATCATATAAGGGTTTTGGTTGTGTTGTTTTTTTATTATACGATTCAATGGTTTTAAATAAAGGAAAATATCTTTGTCCATGAGGATTTTAATTGGGAGAGGGAGGGCGAGAAATCCAAGAGCGAGAAAGCTGAATAGGAAAGAGATAGATAAGCATGAGGTTCGTGTTACCTTGTCGTCTTTGTAAGCACTCAAATGTTTTCATTCGCTTTTTTTTTTTTTTTTTACTTTCTTAATCCCAATATAATATACTTAATCTTTTGTAAGAGAAAATATTTAAATGAGTCATTTAAAATAATTATTGAAATTTAAAATAATAGTTGAAATTTAAACATATTACGTTGGAATCAGAAAAATAAAAAAGAATATGAATGAAAATATTTAAATGATAGAGACAAACAAATGGTGTCTCAACCATTCTTAGTTACTTCAAAATTTAAAAAGTCAAATTACTATTCCAAAATGCCGATTTGGATGATTTTTCTAAACGGAACAGGGAGTAAAAATAGACTTGCCAATGGGAATGTCCTACGTTGGGTACTTTGATTCATGAGTTCATATTCCAGAAGTATTAACATCATTCAAAGCCACAGAAGAAAGAAGACATCACATCAAACGGGGACATCCAAAGGAAAACAAGACATGCATTTCAAACTTTTGAATCGAAGGCAATAAGATAAAGACATGTTGCAGTAGCTACTTTGGACAAATAAAAATATTTGGACAACTTTTGTTCTTTAAAATGATGGACAAATCTAGTTGTCCAAAACCAAAACGCTTGCCAATCGTCTATACTCTTGTATTTTTGTTTATGTTAATAACAAGAAAGGAAAAACTCATTCATGTATAAATATATGCAAAGAAAATGGAGAGAGTAGTAGGCGGTAAAGAAATATGTGGAAAATAATAAGCAGATAGCAGCGTGGAGTGGACCAGAGCGGAAAAAAACAAAACAAACAAACAAACAAACAAGAATAAAGACGAGACGCAGGAAGGGAAGGGAAGCTGTGGCGTGGCGTGGCGTTATTCGCTGTGCCAGCTGGAATATGCCAAAGTGGAATGGCAGCTGATCTCATCACTCACTCACTCACTCACTGTCTCATTCGAGTTTTGGATTGAAGCGAAATACGTACATACAAATACAATATGGATGGATTCTCATTTTTCACACTACACACCACAACCACCGTGGGTGGTGTCCGTGTATGTAAAATGTAAATGTAAATGAAATGAAATACACTCAAAACTCAATCCTAATATGAAAAATGAAACGCATGCCTTCTAATAAATAATATGTCATATGATGCCATACCTAAAGCCTAAAGAGATTCGTCCCCCAATCAACCAGTAACCACTTTCCAAACCATTCAATTCAAACTCAAAATGTCAATTACCTTTCCTAATTCCCATTCTAAGCGCCAGCTACATACGATACGATGGGCCCTAACACCCTTTAAATACATCCTCCAAAGTCCTAATATTCGTTCCTGGCCTGGCAACCCAGGTTTTGCCCTTTTCCTTCCCCTAAATAATTGTGAGCGCGCTTTCTTTCCCTGGAGCCAAACCTACCCCAAAAAGGCTTAAGCAGAATAATAGCGGTTTATACTAAGCTATGTACCTAATGATAGATTGGGTACAGCAGCTTTATTATAATAATATATGATGAATGATGAAAAGCCTCTTATTCTGCAACTTTCAGGCAAAGGCTTCCATCAATGATTAAAAGCAAGGTTGGTCAGCCTATATCATCATAATATAAAGCAAAGCAATGCTCAAATTGGGCCCCATCGTCCCAACTCTAGCTCATAATAATATTCATAAATATTATCATTGCTAACAAGTCAGTGGTTTACATTGATTATGTGGAGCATTATCTACTTGCTAAATAATTGGATTAACACACATTAAAAAAAAAAAAAAACACAACAACAACAGTCCAATAGAAGCCTCTTATTCTGCAACTTTGCTCTTCTAAGGTCCCAAAGATATCAGCCGAGTATTAGACAAGACAAAAAAAGAGCTTTTTACACTGTTGTGTATGTTCTAGAATTTGATCTTAGTTCAATGTATGGTACTTTAAGTGATTGATAACTTCTACCTATCTACAGAAGCCAAGGATGATAGCAATATCAAATTAACAAATGGCTCCACAGCCATACCTAGGATGGAAATAGGATGAATTTAGACACACAAAAACCCCATTGAAATTTCCTTCCGCTTGTCTTGGGAATTACACAGCTGATGTCTACAAAAACAAATACGGTGTCTTGGTATTTAATCATGATATGTCTATCATAGTATTAACATTGTTCTATGTGGACCATTATAGCATCGCAATTTGTAGTATAAAATAAATACATGTACCACCAACAAGATGGGTTGGTAATATTATTAGATTCTCAAGCATCAGGAATGCAACTCATAAAAGGTTATTATTTGTAAACCAGAACAAGTGTGATTTGAATAGCATGGTCTGTGTCTGGGTATGCAAATTGAAAAGCGCTCACTTTGAGAAGAGAAGTACCTTGATTGTGTTTAAATATCAACCACAATAAAATCACACTCTTGAAGTAATTGGTAATAAAGGCTTGATCTTCTCTAATAACTTGTCAGCTTCGATAAATCCAACTGATCCCAAAGAAAGATATTTCATACATTTCCATCTGTTTGATAGCACAAGGAACTTTAGCACTTCCAAGAAAATGCTTTTAAGCTAAAATAAGGCTAAGGCGTATAAGACTTGTGAAATTGAAAAATAGCTTACCTTGGTGTGTAGGGTAGTGCCAGGCAATGAAGGTGTAAATGGTTCACACTGTTCATTGGAGGCTGATGAAAGCCAAACCTGTCGGGAGAGAAGCCGTTCACACTAAATGTCAAATTTCTTTTAAGCAATTAAAAGGATATGCAAAATATTAATTAAAGGAAGTAAATTCAACAAACAAGTGCCTTTTAGCCAATTGTTATCCAATTCATTTACTTCATCCTTAAGTGAGATCATAATGAGTTCATAACCATTATCAGCATGGTCTACAGAGGATAATAAGAACTTTGCACAATTTCAATCTGCAATATCATAGCCCATCCATATGATAAAGCAAATTCAGTTTGAGTCAAAGATTTGTAACCAAAGACAAAAAGACGTTATATAATCTCCAGGAAAGAAATTCTATTGGATGTTTCAACGGTTAAGAGGAAGAAACATTAGCAAACACCAGCAAATACTAGCAATCAGGATGGCAACTAGTAAAGAGCAACCAGGATGGCAACTTGGAAGGAAAGCTTTGACGAACAGGACCGTACCGATATTGGGATTGAGGTGCATCTCGGCGTAATAACATTTGCCCCACTTCTATCATGTGACTTACTGAATGAAACGAAATAGAATGTGAGAACAAAAAATATTCTGAAGGTTTAAGATAAAGCAAAAGAAGTTTTGTGCTGGTTCAACCAAAGATCGAATGCTTGAGTACATTTGCTTACCCAGAGAGTAGTCTTCAGCTCTCTTCTGAAGATCTCTAACAGTTGGGATATGTGCTACAGGAATAACCAAGTAATGTCTGCGAAATATTGCATATTTAATTTGGAAACGCCATATAAGATGCAACAACAAAAGAAAACTAAATAAAGAGGTAGTCATGTCAGAAGCTTGATCAAGATAAGGATAGCAAATGATCACTGATGCTAATCATCAAACGTTTCAGCACAGAATCTTATGGAAGTAAAAATTCAAGCACAGCTCAATAAAGAGGTATTCATATCAGAAGCTTGATCAAGATACGGATAGCAAATGATCACTGATGCTAATCATCAAACGTTTCAGCACAGAATGCTTTCCTTTTATTACTGTTTTGTCTAACAATCACACATTCTTTGAACTTGGTTTTTTTTTTAATTTTTTATTATATATATATATATATATATATATATATATATGAAAACATATTTTCACTAACGCCACAAACAAGGCTGTTAACATTCATAATGCTCCAATGTTTAACCTCAAATAACACTCTCGAGACAGGGCATAAGGAGGATTGGCTAGACATGATATGGGCAAATGATCTGATCAAATTACACCAATTGGTCACAATCTGGTAAAAAGCTTCGGTGTTTGCAGCGATGAAACAAATATAGCAAATAGCACGATCCTTTATTTAAATACATGTCAGGTCCATTAATCAAGATTCCAACTTTCAGGTTAAGAAGTTGTTTCTTCTTGCAGCATAAGTTTTCATATAAGCATTTCAATACTTTTTTCTTTTCTCGTAGCAGGAAATCTGCAAGAATTTGTTCTTTCTAATATGTAATATAATTCCACAAAGAAATCCGCCTAATTTATCTCACACGATTGGAAATATAACCATTAAAAAGAAAAAACCAAAAAAAAACACCTAATAAACATCCGAAGTTTAAGGTGTTCTTTCCTTTACATTGTGTTGTCGAAAAGCTTGTCTCCAAAAGCTGAAATCACTACTAACTCACAAGAGATCATTCTGCTACTGTATCCTATTGGTCTCAAAGGACAGTAGCTTTCGAGAAATTCGTCTTCTAACATGGTATCATTTTCATTTTCAAGTCCTTAGCGGTTTCAACAGGAGGAAGTTTGCGCCTACCTTGACCACCATTGCCTATGTCAAGAGATTCGCTCTTCTCTTGCACTGCTGACATTGACAAGCTATGCATCGACTTTCTCCCGTTCTTTGAAGGACTCCAACACTGGCATTCTTATCCAAATAAGAAAAGCCATATATCCAACGATTATCGTGGATTAGAATAACAGTCAGAGTATCTAACAAGGGTTGGTGAAACCCGTCTTATCATCCGTATTGGTGTCTCTCGCAATTCTATAAAGATGTAATTGTAGCGATTTAGCTGGTTCCCCAAAAACCAACCAGAACCATAAGAACATGAGCTTCATAGATACAAGCGGTAATCAAAAGCCCAAAAATCAATCCTTGAATCACCATCCGCATTCTTGTTCTCATATTTTTAATCATCAATTTCTTTCTTCTTTTCTCCGCGTCTCAAACTGAACCATTCTTGTCTTATTTTGAATTGGAACCCTTTAAAGCTCTCAAAACATTATCTGATCCCTTATTAAGGCCTCATGACATTCACGCTTGGCCACATGGTATCTTTGTTATAAGAAGTTGCATGAGAATCAAAAGTGACGATCTTGGCGTTGGTGAAGAAAAAGGGTCAATAAAACAATTCCAGAGCCAAGAAAAAAGGAGAGTCAGAAAAAAATGAGAGTAAGAGTGGCTTGGTTTGTCAGTGAGGTCTTATGGATTAGAGGGGGCGGTAAGAGGTCTGAGAGGGGAAAACAGAAAAGGATTTTTCTTGAATTTATTGAAGAAATGGTGCGTCATGTTGAATTAATGGTACGTGTAATGAAAATATGGATAAGCAAAAATAGGAACAATAAAAAAAAAAAGGTCAGTCAGCCCACATACCTGACAGCTAGAGTGCAGTGTGAAGGAGGAAAATGAAGAATACATACCTGACAGCCGAAGGGCTTATGTCCGGAAAGGCGACGACTTTGTCATCCTGTTATGTTGTGTTGTCACGAATTAGCAATGAATCAGAATCAGAACGAACAAAAGGAGAGAGACAGAGAGAGAAAGGGAAGAGACCGAATGGAGGATAGTGGTGGAGCTGGATTTGGCGGCGATTTGACAAAACACACAATTTGGGTCCGATGATGCTTCTGTTGCCGCCATCACCAGCCCATACACTGGCTGGACAGGAAGATGATTTGCGGATAGTTTGTTTATTACACCTACGATACCATACACATCACATTCTCTCTCTCTCTCTCTCTCTCTCTCTCTCTCTCGGTAGTACAACAACCAAGACTCTACCTCCGATCCGATCAACAAGCGAGAAAGGCTTTTTTGGAAAGGAAAGGAAACGAAGGAAAAAAAAAAAAGGCAAGGCCTTTATGACGTCATAATACATGACCATGTTTTCGAGAGATTTCTCTCTTTTAGCACATTAATAATTTAATCTATGCTTCATTTCTATTGCACTTTAAATTTATGTATTAAATTTTACACTATAAATATAAAATAAAAATTTTAAAAAAATACATCAATTGAGATATAGGTGTATTTGGTGTAGTGAATTAAGGGAGATTGGCTTAGATTGGACTAATATTAATCATAATCCCTCATTTGTAGTATATTAGGACTGGATAATTAAAAATAGGACCAACAAAAATAATTTCTCTCATGTCCAGTACTCTTATAAAAAATGATGAGATTATTAATCTTATGCAAAAAAAAAAAAAAATGTGTCTCACAAAATAAAATATTTATTTTTTGACGAAATTTAAATTTAAATTATATATGTGTAAATAATTTAATAATTTATATGTAATTTTTAAAAATATTATTATAATCTAATTTAATACCATAACAAACATATCATAATATTAATTAGAATCTAATTTAATTTAATAAATTTTATTTAATTTAATCTTATCCAATCTGAAATATCAAATGCACCGATAAGATTATTAAGGGTCAAACTCCACAACGAGTTATCCCAAGTGAAACGTCTTCGCTAGTCTACCCACAGCCCCTGAATGACCATTCCAATGGTAAGAGGAGCTATGGCTATTGAGCGGGTGAGGTGTGAGGCCAGAGCAGAGAGATCGGTTGCTTGCAGCCATATATCCATATCCATTGTTATAGCCAGCCTCTATATAAGGTTGCTGTCATGCTCAGCTCAAATATTGTCATATGCTTCTCTCAGAGTCAGACTGTCAGTGTCGGCTTCGCTTCCATGCTTATTTCTTACACGATTCCATTACCAACTTATAGAAACAACATTATCATATTCTATTCATATATATGCTTGCATGACGCAATGTGAGTGTTTTTTTTTTTTTTTTTGCTACCAGAGGCAATGTGAATGTAAAGCATGCGTTGACACATTCAATCGGATCCCCAAAACCAATTTACTTTTTCTTTTTCCCCTAAAAGTAATCATTTACGTTTCCACTCTCTGATGTACGTTTAACCAACCGAAAGGTTTAGCTTTAAAAGGTATGTGCATCCCTCTCATTCTCAATTTGATTTGATTAAGCTAAAAATTATTCATCAAATCGCTTTTAAATCAATCAACCGACCAATTAATATTTAGATGACAGAGTGTATGTAAGAAAAAACGTGTCCCCTTTTGATTACCCCGGTAAAAACTGTCTATTTATATCCTGCTTTTGGGGCACGTATTTGCGCGAGGAGAATGACTATGTTTTAATCAACTGTTCGTAGTCAAGTAATAGCCAAAAGAAACAAACCAACACCCACTTACAAAGTCATTATATTATCATTATGGGTTGAATGTTCCAAGTTGTAGCTTGGACGTTATTGTTCCGGAGGGAGGGAGCAATTCATTCACAACTATTTTTTATACTTGACTCGACTCCCGCTCATGTCACAATCAACGGGAATTTACCAAGAGAGATACTTTGGTAAAAGTGAATACTGATCTCTGTGCTATTCAAATCTGAATCGACTCATATATAATTAGCTGCTCAGCTAATCAAGGTTTAACCTCCCACTGACTAAGCTACAACAGAATGTTAAACACTTGCGACTGTTATACCTCTACAGGACACACAATTGTACCATCTTCTCAAACAACCCTGCTTTCGGGTATAATTTCAAATTTATTGATCGACCTTGGTATCATAACAAAAAAAAAAAAAATTCTTTATTGGCTGCTGCTCTGTTTAAAAACTATAAACAAATGGGTTTTTTTTTATGATTTTATTTCACATGAGAAACGAAAGAAACCTATCTGGTTTTCAAAACCCTCTCATCAATTGCAACATTCCAGGACAAAATGAATATGTGTAATCCAGGAGATCGTCTAGTTGAGACACCTCAAAGGCACACAAAAAAAAAAAAAAAACAATCAAAATTGTGAGGTAACTAGCTCATTATAAAATGAATTTCAAAGTTTAGGATTGTATTCAGATTCTGTGCCCTTCCTGAGGTATTGACAACTCGCCATAATCATCTACCACCACCTGATACAAAACTTTAGAATTAGCCAAAAAACGAAGACGCTCATGATCATCGATATAGTTCCCTTACATATATCGTCAGTACCTCGTATCTCCTGCCACTACAAGTGTACTCAACGTACAACTGCTTAGGTTCTCCGGGACAAGGATCACAGAAACCCATAATCCCTGATTTCTTTACACCTTCGTGAAGCTGCACCAGAAAATGGAGCAAAAACCAAACTTTAGACAAAACTTATGGTAAGCTGATGTACTTGGAAAAGCTTTTAATAGAATACTGGCTAGCGCCAACCAAGTTTAGTTTGCTTGTATTCATATTGAGGGCCTTGCCTTGTCCAAAATAATTAAGATCAAGGATGCATACTAGTGAAGAATTTGAGCCCAAACTACTTGAAGCATGGAAAGGAGAAATGGATAAAGTTAATCTTGCTAAGAAACATGGGGAAAAAAGGGAAGGTATATATCAAGGTTATCATACCTTGAGCTGCCCAGAATCATTGACAAGAAAATTAAGAGGCAATGTGACATCTATGATCTGTGATGCTGATTCATCATTTTTATCTTGAGCTTCATCTATTTTCTTCAAAGCTTTATGATTTCCATACACTGCTTTAGTAATTACGAGTCCTCCTCTCTCTGATTGCCTATCTCTTTTCCTATTGGCTACATTTTGTAGCAGCTCCTGAGCCTTCTCTGCTGCTGCTCTTGCCTCTTGAACCTAAACAAAAAGGAATAAAAGTCTTCAATGTTTCCAAAATATGGCAAGTCTTTTTGAATATATATATTATATGGCAAGTAAAGAGAAACAAAAAGAATAGGAATTTATCACACCTGTGCAGAAGTTTTCTCCATATTCTCTAAGGCCTTCTGCTTTTCCCTCCTCCGGTAATAAGGTTTAAAAATGAATTTCTGTGAGCAAAGGGCAAAGAATTGAAAGTTCATATGCAGACGGATAATAGTTGGCATCTTAGTAGCTCCTCTAGCTCATCCAAGATAAAATTAAAATCTATAAAACACATGCAAACTGCCCAGGGATTAGTCTGAAACATGAATATGGTATCAGCAAACAACCTTGAGCAAAAAGTAAACTGACGATGGAATCACGAAAGCTCCAGTTGCAAACACGGGATTTAAATGTCTGGTTAGCAAAATCTGCAGGAACAAGACATCAACAATTGACAAAAATTTGCAGAAAAATAAATAGCAATCCAACTGCTACATCTTGAAACATGATACAACACCATCTCCAATCAAATGCCAATGCCATACTAAATTTGGCACCCAAAAATCTAGTAAAATGCTATATATGAGATTGCATGCTCCAATAAATTTGTGCTAATCCAATTGCTATTTTATAATTTCATTATTTTTTTAGTAAAAAAGTCATCAAGGTAAATGTTACAACAGTAATGACTTCTTGGTAGAAGAGAACTTTATATATATAAAAATAAAATCATCATTATTTTTCATTAAATTTGAAAAACCAACCAATCAATGATCAATTTAAAATGTCTTTGGCATCTGACAAATTTAGTGCTAAACTTGACACCAAGAGTAGCATTCGACAAATTTAATGCAAAATATTGCATCGCATTGGAGAACACTTTTTTAAATTACATTAAAATGCCAAATTTTGGCATTGGCACTTCAAAGCAACATTGCATTTGAGATGCTCTAATATTGGCTAACAACTCCATGAACTTCAAAATTCAACTGTGAGACTTCTTAATAGACATGACACGCAAAAGTGTGACTGTATATCGCATACATGACACCGTGACATCTAACAATCCTGCCTCAAAATACAGAGACTAGCAGAAAGAAAAGTATAGGATCATTCTTACAGGAATAATTAGCTTTTGTCCCCCTCGATGCAATTCAAATTTCCAAAAGATACCCTGAAAACAGAAAGGGAAAAAAAAAAAAAAAAAAAACACAACGTAGAGAGGGGGATAAATTGATGGTCTTGAACAAGATCAAGAAAGTATAGAAGCATAAGTAGGTGTTAAACAAGTCATGTTTCTGGGAACAGCTTCAAAATCCAGGAAACCATCATAAAATCTTCAGCTCATGTCAGGGAATTGGTTTTTCACCTTACACATGTGAATAATGCTAAAGTACAATGGATTTTATATTATTGACCAATTTACTGATTAAATTACCTGAATTCCGACTGCATACAACATTCTGACGGTGCTAAAATTAGATATCTTCCTACCACCACCAACTTCAATCTCAATATTGGTGCTGCAGCAATAATGTTTAGAAGTCACAAAAAAATGGCACAAGAAAGTAAAGGTACACAAACACAGACCTAGATACCGCCTAAGTTATCGACATTAATTGGGTGGTGCTTATGATAATTTGAAAACCAAATCATCACACATGCAGATATACGTAGTATTATAAAGACGAAGGATAGCATAAAAGCATGTGAATTAAAAAGCTATCTACTTTCATACTACCTCCCAAGTCTTCCTGCAATTCGACCATGAGACTTTGATGAAAATCGATGAGTGTAATGAGCTGATGCCCCAAAAGAACCTGTGCCAAACTGCAGTAGGCAGACATGTTTGGATAGGTAAGAATGAAATCCGAGTTGATGTTTAATTATAGTGGCCATTGAATGAGAGAGAAAAAGGAAAAAGAAAGTTTTCCACCCTTCTAGAATAAAGACGAGCGCATATAGAAAGAAATAGCAATATAGGAAAAAGCAACTTATACACAGAACGTACCCTTTTCATTCATATTCTAAGCAAGTGTAAAGTATAAAATACACATTGACATAAAGAATGGAGCATTTTAACTAGTTGACACAATTACAATTACAAATTTTTAACTATTCCTCTTAGGTGAAAAACTTGTGGCTATAAGAACATGCTATTTTAATTTATTCACACTTCGGCGGGTTAGAGTACCACAACAAGCGAGTTAAACTAGAAGGTCAGACTCCGTAGGCAAAAAATAGATAACTATTATGGTGTGCAGGAATGATTGTGTCATTTCATGGCACTTTGGGTAGCATAACGTTGGAAATGTACCTTCACTTCTCCAGAAGCAGACATTTTCTCTGATTTCTTTTGCCATCCAACTGAGATGGATGATTCTGGGCCTAAACCAAGCTGTATCTGTTGTAAAGGAGGAACCGGAAAAAAGAAGAACAAGAAACAAAACAATATATGTAGTCACATTCAAGTTCATAAATGGCATAAAGCACAACAAAAAGTAAAAATTCTGTTTTAAGTATTCATTTACAACTATATGCATCCATCCCATTCCGCTTTTCAATCTACTTATCCAAGGGTTCAACCAAGTAGGGAGAAGACTCTGGGAATCATACAATTTTAAGGTGAGAATTGAGATAACTAGTTTCTCTGTAATTAATAGAATTTATTTGTATCAAATTGCTTATAGACATAATGATCCTGGTAAACAAGGTGAGGCTGTACTTTTAAGTGACAGGTTGCATTGTTCCAAATAAGCCAAATAAAGGGTATCCTCGCTGATAAATATGCAAAAATAAAAAGAGTAATAAAAAAAAAATAAAGGGGATAGTAAAGCCAAAACAAAACAATAAACGAAGAAAAAGCAACAAAATGTGTACATTTCCATTTGCACTATCAGACAGCTGACGAGTCCAGGTATTGGTAAGATTGAGTGAACCATCTCTCAAAGACATTGCAAACGCCATTGTGGCAGTTGAGTGTAAAGTTAGATGGCTGCACAGAAGAACAATGAAATTTATAACAGTAATCTACTGAAAGTCCAATTGAACTCAAGGAAAGCAATGAGCTTTACCGTGTCGACTGAACTCCAATGAGAGCGTGCAAACCAGCCGAAGCCATGAATTCTATGGACGAAACCGAAGAAATCTGATGCCTAAACACAGCAGTGGCAGCCCCACCACCAGCATTCCCATTGACTTCCAAATTGCCAGCAATTGCCAGAGTATTGCGTTTCGATATCTGAGATTGAACGTCACTTCTCATAGCCATGCTGACATTTACATTTTCAAATCACATCATTTACATTATCCAAACCCAAGAAATTTGAGGCAGATTGAATATCAGAGAAAAGAAAGAAGGGGCATACCCTTTCATGAATCCATCGCCTTGAAGAAAGTGAGGCAGAGACATACTGGCGAGAATGGTACCGGAAGGTCGGAAATGGGCGGAGATCTTTTCTTGTTCCTTCCTTCGTCTCAAGCGCTCAAGCTCTTCTTTCAACTCCTCTGCTTTATTCAGCTTCGGACCCAACTCCAAACCCGAATTCAGTCCTTCCATTCCATAAATATCGTATATTTGCCTCTTATTCTCATCCGTCAAAATCTCGTACGCTTCGCAGATGCGTTGGAAGTTCTCTGTGGCAATGTCTTTCATCTGAAATTCAATGTTTCAAACTCTATATCATGATCGTGATGGTGAAAGAGAAAGAGAAGAATTGAAGAGCGTACGTACATGAGGAGCTTGGTATTTGTCGGGGTGGTAGACTTGGGCCCACTGGCGATAGGCCTTTCGGATCTCCTCGTCGGAAGCTTCCGGCGAGATGTGAAGCAGAGCGTAGAGCTCCTTGTTGGGAGGCCCTTCCTCCTCCTCCTCCCTCATCCTCTTCCTCTTCCTCTTCCTCTTCCTCTGCGCTTAGGGTTTTACAGAGAATCGCATTGTCAATGTCGACGCTCTTTTTGCTTAAATCAAATCAAATCAAATCAAATGAATCGAGGTTTGGACGAAACTTTAGGGGGTTTTTCGAGGGTTTTGAGTTTTGACGAGCGAGCGAGCGAGCGTGCACATTCGCGAGGGGATTGAGATTTTTGACATCAATTCATTCATTCATCATGTAGATTCATTCTGGACTAGACTCGACATCTCATCGTGCAGTTAGTAGTAACCCATCCATTTCGTGTTGGGACGCGTCGCACCGTATCTTTTCCCGCTGGATGTTATGGGCCTCAGCCTTTTGTAGCAGCTGGCCTACGGTATTGGGCTTCCATCTTCCAAATCTGCTTTGGGCTACAAGTTTTGAGCTCTGCGCCTTTTTGCCAGCTTGTGTTGATTGGGTCCCACGACACTGACCATTACCGGAGATTTTGAGGAATGCCATATTCTTGACACAATAATAATCTATACCCCATGTGTGTTACACTTTTAATTTATAACTCAAAATTTACACTACAAACCTAAAGTGAAAATGAAGGGAGCACATCACATGAGGTATAAATTATTAAGTGGCATTAAGAATGATTTTATTTTGAAATTCTTTCTTATCGAAACAGTCGGGGACGTGGGACCATTACGATCTAAAATTAAAAAGGAGTATTGCAAAATAATATCATTCTAAATACTCTTAATAATCTATATCTTCAAGTGGTGGTTTTTTTTTTTACTCTATTTTTATAGTATAATATTTGAAGCTTAAATTAAAAGTACAATATAAAAATGACATAGATTAATAATGTATAAAAATGAGAATTCCTCAAATTAAAATTAGATGATAGTAGATCCGCCACCACTTACCCATTATCTGGTAGTATGACTCATAAAAAAATTAAAAAAAAAAAAGAAAAGAAAAGAGTAATCTATACAAATGCCCCTCAATGTTGTGCTATTCTAGCAAATTGCACCCTGATGTTTCAAAATTAGCACTCATGTCCCATGATGTATGAAAATATTATAAGTCCACTCCTTCCACTCAAATTCTTTAAAAAATAGATAAAATCAGAGGGTACGAATACAAAGTTTTAAAAGATCGAAGTGCATTTTGAGGAAAAAAGACAACATAAGAGAGTATTTGTAAAAAAAAACTATAGAATTAAGGGAATTTTAAGAAAATAGTCATTGTTTACAAAGTGATTTTAAAAAATAGACACAGTTTCAAAAAATTTAAAAACTAGCACTATTAGGTATTTTTTTACAAAATTTCTAACACGTGTCAAAAATTTCTGTCAATAATTTTATGTGTACTTTTGTTATTGTCAAAAATTTCTTACATGTTTTATGGCTAGTTTTTAAATATTTTGAAACTATGGCTATTTTTTAAAAACATACAGTTCAAAATGGCTATTTACTTAACTGACTCTAGAATTAATTACTATAATTTTATTAATTTTAAGACGTTTGATCTTTAAAAAGTTGTACAGATGCCAACAAATTATTATTACGTTATTAAATCAATAAATATTTTTACAGATTGTGATGGAGGGGGTGTTGGTGTAAAATTTGAACTAACGACAAGATCCGCACCTCTGAAAGTGATGCGGCAATGAAAATGAACATTTGGAGGAAAAAATAGAGCGACGGGATTTTTTAAGTGGTTCGGCTCTCCTCCGGAGTAATAACATACGTCCACTGAGATTTTTTATTTGGTTATTTAGAATTCCAATTTACCATTGACCAACCCCCCTCACCGGATCTCTCATTCCCCTTTTAAAATTGAGGAATAACAGTTTGGAGAAGGGAACATCACGCACAATCCCCTAAATCTCGGGAATAAATATTGAATTAAATGTGCAGTCCTCTCTCCTTAATAACTCAAAAATTAAATACCCAAACGGTTATTACAATCGCGAGTCTTACGGGTTTAGTTACAGAATATCCCATAATCGGGGCTAGAAAAGCATAACACAAGAGAGACCTAAACTACCACGCGTGGACTTCATCTTCGATCGGAGGTCACCAGCTTCGCGGGTCGAGCATTTCGTCTTGAGTGAAGTCCTCACTTCTTCTCCAAGGCTTACTTCACGGGAGTGGATCATCTTCGAGGATCCGCGGCCTTCTTGCCTGTCAATCCCTCTCTGAGGGTCTTGTCAAAAAATCGACACCATCTCCGGTAGTGCTTTTCCAGGTTATCTTCGTGGGTTTATAATCGATGGTCATCTTTGACGACATTCATCTTGTCTTCATCTGGAGAAAGCTTCTGTGATGATGTGGCATTCATTTTCTATTAGGATCGGGGGCTCGAGCTCGCCTTAAAAGTGCCTCGAAGACTTCGCCCCCGAAGTTACATTCACGGACGAAGAATCACTTACAACAGGGGGCATAGCTATAAGTTTTAAAAATTTTAGGGGACAAGAATAATGAAAGTTTTAAAACATTAGGGTGCAACTTGCATTATTCTTGCAACAATATTAGCACAACATTGGGGAACATTTGTATAGATAACCCTAAAAAAAATCTATATTCACAAATGGTAAAAGTAAATCATTTTGAACTCATTCAAATTGTTTGTAAAAAGTTGATAATCATTTTTAATACATATAAATGCTTTGTAAAGGTTACAAAATGAAACCATTTAGATAGTTTAACACTATTAAAATTATTTCTACAATAATTTGTTATAAGAGGTTAAAATGATTTTAATTAGAGTCAAATCATCAAAATTTGACAAAATTGATGATTTTGTTTTGCTCAAATAACAAAATTGATTTGATCAAACTATTTGGACAAAATATTTGTATCTAAATGACTATTCCAAACAAAGAGTAAAACAAAGAGTTAATGGTTTTTTCTTGCTTTTTTTTATATATATATATATATATTTCTTTCTTATAGAAAAATGAACTTTGGACACTCCCTCTAAATCTTATATAGGAAGTAAAAACTCAAAATCATATATATTTTTTTGTTGGTTCGTTTTTTCTCTTTGTTTCAAGTGGATTCACGTTATGATGGAAGCGGGTATAAATTAGTACATAAGTTCAGTAGCGTGAAGTACCACCAATTTTAATCGTCGTCAACGTATGATATACCTTTTTTTTTTGAATTCCCTATGCCCTTTTTTTTTTTATGTATATAATCTGTGCCAAGCGTATATATATTCTGTCTTATTAAACAGTTTATAAATATAATCATGAATAAACATTATACAACACAACACATTATGTGGTATATAAAATGTGTTGGACCTGGTGGACGTATAGTGTACCTTAAGTTCGTATTAGAATGAGATGCCATTATTGGAAGACAAAATCAAAGGCAAAAAGCATTTTCTTTGGATGTAAATGCATTTATTTCTTTGAACGACCATATGCCATAATTCATAGTTGCGTCCGGCATGGATGATTCTTGTATATATACCACAGAATATTTGTCGATTATCTGACCAATATAATTAAATAAGCTTCTCTAATTTGTTAAAGATTAATGTTAGAAATAATTGAGCATGCTTGTCTGGAGGATTACTATTGACTAGCTTGAATATTTTTGGTTGCAAACCTGACTAGCTTGGATATAACTATATATATATATATATATATATATATTTGAAAAAAAGGTCCAAAAAATTGATGATTTAGAATCATAATTACAATACAAGGAAATGAAAAGAAAAACAAAATGGAGTGTGGAAGTGCAACGAATGATAAATGCAATATTCTGCCAAAGTCTACCTCACTGGAAACGTCCACGCTCGAGAAACTTCGTGGAAATTTCGTTGGAGCAATGAAAGAAGCCCACCTATAGAAAGCGATAAATAAAATTATAAATATATGTGAGACCAAAATTAACTATATATATACATATTATTTATCGCATCAGCAATATATGATATGTATTGTAAAGTAGAAGACAACAAATTTTGTTTGTCTTCACTCACATAAATTTTTTTGAGCCTAAGTTAGCTCTCTCGCTCGCTGGCTGGCTGGCTGTACAAAAAGTCTGTCCTCTCCTCTCCTCTCCTCTCCTGACTCCTCCTCATGTATTTACATTTTCATCAGTGCGTCGTCATGGTCATACTCAATGTGTTTAATGCATCTTCATCATAGTAATATTCAGCTGCCCACATAATTGCCCATTCTTATATATATATATATATATATTATAATATAATATAGTTCACTTTTGGTTGCATTAATCAATTATTGGAAGGCTTATCAGTTATCACGCAGCTTGCTTTTTAGAGCACAGTGGTGATTTAAAAAAAAAAGAGTACTTGCTTTATAGGGTGAGGAATAACTAGTTTTAAAAATTAAGAGCACATTCGTTTTACTTTTTGACAAACATAGTCCCATGATATGAATGTCAATCAATAGAGATTAAAGAAATTAAAAGATAAAGAGGTACCCTAACTAGATTCAATAATTAATTGAAGATATTTATGATCGGCACAAAAGTTCACAATACAATTAAAGACATATTAAGACACAATTATTGAATAATTATAAATATATATGCATGATTAAGATATATATTTAACACTTATTTTTAAGATTTATTTATTTATCATCTTGTAAAATATATGAATTTCAACTCTTAATATATACATCATTGAGATTGGGCTTTTATTTGGACCTTTTTTTTTATTTAGAAAACTAAATAGTTCAAATTTTGTTGATTTTAAAATTAATTAAATCTAATGATTTTGCGCATGACGCGGTCCATTTTAATTTGTTTAGACTCATCTCATAAATAGATTACAATTAGACGACACAATTAATTAAAAAAAATGCTTGATCTACTGTTCAAACACAACATTTAACTAGAACGATTATGTGTAAAGTGAAAATTTTAAAATATAACTAAATCACAAAACAAGACACAAATTGTCACCCCGAGTCAAAAGCAATAATAAGATGGGCCAAAGTGAATATTATTGAGAATGCACTATCATATAAAAGTTATGCAATGGTATTGTAGATATGTGGAAAATTTATATACAAGAGGGAGGGAGAGAGAGCTCATTGGAGTAATGACGAGGCGACAAAAGTATTTCATAAAATAATTAGAATGATCAATTGAATACACTCTTTTATATATATATATATATATATTTTACATTCCTCGAGTTGTCACATAAAAAAAAAAATAGACACAAAAATATTAGGAGCGCATATAAATTTCGTAAAATGCATATAATTGTTGAACGGCGGGTAAATTATATATGGAATGGAATGGGCATTTCTGTCAGTGCAGTGGACAACAAAATGAAAGCAAATAAATAAATAAATAAAATATCAATCAATCTCGTGGGGCTGTCACAGACTGCACAGAACTATAAAAACAAAACCTAAAAAAAAAAAAAAAAAAAGGAAAGAAAGAAAGAAAGAAAGAATGGCGATCGATATTCGAGTGAGTAGCCAGTGAGTGAGTGAGTGAGTGAGTGAGTAGGGTACTAGGGGTAATTAGGGGAGGAGAAATATATAATATATAATGGCAATAATAATTCAGATGGCGGCTGGTCCGGTGGTGATATTAATGGGGAGCGGCGGAGGGCAGAGCGCGGTGGTGGGTGGGCTGTTGTTCCCTTACATCCTGAAGCTGTCTTTCAGCATCTCCATTGTCCGCAACACCTGCTCCCACCTTCTGCACGCCTCCAGGCTCTTCTTCTTCCAGCTCGCACACATCGCCTTCGACTCCGACGCCGACTCCGACGCCGACGCCACTCATCATCTTGAGCCCCTCCTCCGCCGCCGCCGCCCCCCCTCCGCCACCAGATTCCAGAGGGCTCTCCGCTTGGTCTACGAGCGTCTCGCTCAAGCCCGCCGCACCACTGCCACTTCTGCGGCTCTGCCCGGCGCCCACGACCATAGCCTCCACGCGCTCTCCATGATCGCTCTCTAACATCATTTTTGTCAATCCGTATGTACGTATATTATATACGTACACTATCGTCTTCTTGATTTATAAGACTTACTTGCATTCCATGGTTGATGATATATTATTATAGTTAGGGAAGATTTGGGTTTTAGCCATTTTTAAGCTCATGTTTCAAAAATTTAGCCATAGTTTCACGAATTTAAGGAATTAGCCATTTTCATTGTGTAACAATTTTTATTACACGTGTAACAATTTTTGTTACCCGTATAACAAAAATTATTACTGGGCGCAATAAAATTTGTTATACGGGTAACAAAATTTGTTACACGTGTAATAAAAATTGTTACACAACGAAAATGGCTAATTCCTTAAATTTGTGAAACTATGGCTAATCTTTAAAAAAATTACTAAAAATTTGGCTAAATCCTTAAAAATCTCTATTATTATATATATAAGCAGGTGGAAGATATCATATGTGGGATGATCACGTTTCTTAAATTAAATTCATGTATTATAATATGCTTCTTTTTATTTCATCAACGATAACTATATATGGTGTTGATGGATCTGGGTTTCGTTTTATATTCTTCTTTGGGAATTAATTGATTTGATTGCCACTTAATTCAATTACAATATAATATATATTATTATATCATTCATATTGTTAAATTCTATCAGATTTCGAATCGTATCTGCTATATACGGGAAATGATAGCAACATCACAGCTACATATATATACTTAATTTGCCATTAATCTATACAATTTTTTTGGTCATCAAAATATATTATGGCGCCATATTCAGAACAAGATCGCTGGAAATTATACATATGAACTAATTAAAACTCAAACTTCAACGTCGCCGATCTAATAATAATGTTAAGCGGCATTGTTGGATTATATATTATATATATATATATACACTAATTAATTAATTAGGTGTTTAAAGCTTGTTAACTTCCTCCAAATTTTGTGGTTAGGATATATATGCGTCATCATTATATATCTTATCCTATACATATATATAGATGTGTATGTGGCTGCTGTCCTTATTAATTTGTGATGCTATATATATACATATATACGGATATTATCAGTGCTACATATATGGTATTTGTTTATAGGAATAGTCCAGATTTTACTTGTTTAGTTCATGATCCGTGAACCACATAACTGATATACATACTAACTAATTATAATATTTGGTATTGTTGTTATCGTCATGAAGTACCGAAAATCAGGTCAAACCTCATGAGTAAGTACTCTTTTATCTTTGTGTAGAGTGTAGACTATAACGATAGTTCCATTATATTTCTATTAAGTTGGTACATAAATATTGAAATTCTCTCCTTAATTTGTCTGGCTAACAACAATAGCTAGAAAATCTTCTTTAGAAGAATTCCTGGGAGATCATGGCGCAGGAAAACAACATAATTTCCAGAAAAAGAGCGTGTAATATTGTCCTTAAACAATATTATTTATATTCCCATCGACTTGTACCAAAAATCTATATTAATTAACCAAAATCTCTATAATTTACATCTATATATATAATTAATTAATGACACCATATTTAAAACAATCATCCCTAATTAGAAGAATGGAACTTAATTGTAAGCAACTTATTTGTAACTCGCACTATAGGTTCTCTTATCTGCATATATATATATATATATATATATATATATATATTATGTGTGTGTGTGTGGAATTGCCATGTTTTTGTTCGTACAGGCAACTTTTTAATCTTTCTTTTGTCCAAAAACCTATGGACTAGGAATAACAAGCTAGTCATGACCCTCAGAATCGCTCCTCAACATAATACAAAGATCATGGTATCTCTCACCCGCCTTGTTTTATAAACACAGCGTCACGTGCATGCAGAATTTACTATATGAGTAACCATTTTTTAAAATAATGTGCTTCTTGATTTAATGGTTATTAATTGTATATAGTTTTTTGCTATTAAATATTAGCAGTTTAATTGGTCTCATGTTTTTATTAGTTTTCATTTTCTGTCGTCTTTATTACAGTCATTTCCCATGTTTTAGTGTCGTCTTTTATTCGTATGATTGTTTTATTAGTTTAATTGTCGTTTTCAGTTTTAATCCAGTTTTATTGCCGTTTCATTCTCCAGTTATTTTCAGGTGCAGTGTCGTTTTTCAATTGTGATGTCCTTTTTACTCAATGTTGTCGTTTTCCTATAGCCCTTGTATTTTTACTATTTTTCAGTTTATTTTACTACTAAACAATATGAAAACCACAAAACTATAACAAATATCAAAAGTAATCTAGCAGAAAACATCAATTATATCCAATTATCGCATTCTTAACTTGAAAGTTTATTTGAAGCTTATCAATACTACTATACATCTCATAAAAGGCCATATCCATAATTATATAAATAAATAAAATAAAACCTTATGAAAGGCTCCTAGTTATAAGTTAAGCCTTTCCCGTTCGACAAACACTAAAAAATTTAATTATCGTTTTTTTTTTTTGAGCAAGACGGACATGTGTGATGATTATTATAAAGCAGTATTAAAAACAAAAAAAAACAAAAAAGCCAGTGGTCACAAGGGTGCAAGAATTGGGGGCAAGAGAAGTAACCAGGAGATGATCATAATTTTCTATATATATAAGAAAGTAATAAAGTGGACAACCATCATAATATTCTATATATATAATAAGAGAATGAGAATTGATAATGATTTTTGGCAACTATACGGGTCACGCAAGTAATAAAGTGAACGTAAGTACGGATAATCGACCCACGAAGATCGATTAATTTAAAATTGAAATTATTAATAACTACCCGTTTCAGTTACTATTGCTATCTAGACTTGCGAATATTGTGAAAGATTTTATGTAAATTAAACACAATTTAAAAGATCATTTAACTTAGGCTGAGTAAATTGATTAAAGAAAATAGCAAAAATAAACAAATTGTAATCAATAAGATAAAATGGGGTTCAAGCCTTCTGGTTACTCTCTCCGTCTCTCATCCCATGTGATACTTCTCTTTAAACATTGTGTAGAAATATTCCCTCTCTTGCCCACCTATAGTTCTACAATGCTCCATTACCCCTCTCGGGCATTAAACAAAACCTATACGAACTAAGTAGATTAAAATCTCTATTAATCTATAGATTAGCATGCATTGAGTCTCTTATCATAGGTCGTGAAGTTCTTTCCTCTCGGATTCAAGATTACTAAATTTCATATTTATCATTCATATCCGGTTTATAATCCTATCGGACTTATTCACACAAATTAATTCTTTCTCACGCATTGCGATCCAACCCAAAGTCAAATCAATGTACTATGGTGTTTGCTAAAAATTTACAATAAATAGGACAGCATGAACTTTAATTAATATGTAAGACAAGTTAGTGAATAAGAACTTCATATAGTTAAGGTTGATTCGAGTAATAACAACTTCATACAATAACGACTTCATTATACTAAAAATTAATAACGAGTATATTGACTTTGATTCGAGTAATTAATGAAAAGGGGTCGGAAGATTCAACTGCGACTGTCCCATATAGTATTATAAAATATATATATATATATATATATATATATATATATATATATTTGATGAAAGGGTCTTGGTCAGTGTGGCCAAGACCACCGCATTACTATCGCTTGACCTTGACTGCAGCTTATATAATTGTCAATTAAATGAGTCGGCTGATAATGAATTGTTCAAATCCGAAAAGAGTACTACTTGGGTTGGGGTGATAATATTTGCACATATATCAAAATCCAAAGACATGTGAACGGTCTAGTTGAGAAGGCCTCATATAAACCCTTCTAGTGATGTTTGGTGGGAGTGAGGATTAATGGAATGTGGGGAGGGTTAAGTGCATTAATTTGAGAAAGTAAAACAAAAATCGGTCTCTTGTAATAAAATTTAATATCAAATTTAAATAAATTGAGAAAGTATTCTCTTTCTAAATTCATGGATCCTACCTTTTATTTTTAATTTTTTAAAAATAATTAATTTGACTTCTTCCCAAAAAAAGATACTTTTACTAATGTAATTAAGGCTTTGGAACATATAGTTGAAAATATTTGTCTCATTATGGAATTAGCCATTTTAAAATTCAAGTTTGAAGAACTTAACCAAGAATGTTAAAATTAAAGAAATAGCTATTAGATACAAAATAAATACCTTAATGAACAGAAATACCTGTGATAATTACTCAAAAAAATCGCCTAAATCAAATATGGGTGAAGTAGGCAAATACCCACAATTTATATAACAATAAAAATAAATACCCAAACTTTTGAAGTAATTGAGTTTCTAGTCAGTTTGTGAATTACTTGCACATGCTTTTGGTAACAAAGTGAATTACCACCACTTGTCAATGTGTAAGTAATTGCATCATTTGGGTAATTGGTTACATTTTTCAAAAGATTGGGTAATAACTTACATTAAGTTTTAAAAATTGGGTATTCGCTATAATTTCTCTTCAAATAAACAGTCTCCAAAAAAGGACAAGCCAAAGCTGTCATTATCAAAATCTTCATCGATTGTGATTAAAAAATATTACAAATTTCTTAAAATTTTAAATTATGGCTAATTTTTTTAAAAATAGTTTCAAGTTTTGATAAATCCTAAAAAATCTCTAAATATTTATATGAAAAAAATAAAAAATAAAACAATTTCACCGAAAAGGACTCTCACCTATATTCGTTAAGTATTATCATTATCTTTCTCTTTTTTTGCACAAGGCATACGTGTGATAATTTTATTTTTAGTAGAATCCGCAAGTTAGAAAATCATAAAAGTTTAAAATGTTCCTCAAATATTGGTCATCTATGATTATTTTAATTAAAGAAATTAACCGTGTTACACGTATTATCTTGACTATTGATTTTTCAAATGAATGGACATTTAATAAAGGGTTAGTTAGGTAAGATGCGTTTTTAAAAAATTACCACAATTTAAAAAAATTTAAAAATAAGCCATAAAAAGTTTCTTATACACGTAAGAAATTTTTGACCATAACAAAACTGCAAATAAAATTTGTTGTAAGAAATTTCTTATTAAGATAATAAATTTCTAAAATGACTAAAATTTTGAAACTGTGACTATTTTTTAAAATGTGGCTATTTTTTTAAAATTCCCTCTTAAGAAAAGGAGGGCCTCATCAAATACCGTATAATGTATGACGTCCGATGTGTTTTTGCTATGTTAAGTCCTTCAAATCACGATTATCTATTTCTTCTAATGTTTATAGTGTAATTAATGATACCATTCAAATCATTAGTGCTACACAAATAAGTAGAAATCAATAATGTATCGAAAGAGAGGACATTTTTTAAAATCTCCTTATTATATTTATATTACAAATGTGTGTATAATAAAGTTGCTTAATTGAGTTGTTAGTTGATAATAGCTTGAGGTGCGCTTGGTAGTTATCCGCAAGAACGATATGTATCGTGAGTCATACTCATATCCCACTTGAGGACTTATCAGAAGAAGTAATAATCTTAATTTTGAAGTGGAGACGTGCCCACACCACTAATCTCTTGTTCTCTATTTAAGTTACACATTATTTTATATCTATAATATTGCTGCTTATAACAAACAATTTGTGGCCGGCTCTTAGTTAATTACGATAAATAATCCATAAATGAATTTTTCTTCTTATCGGTTAATAAAGAAGGAATCCAAATAATAATAATAATAATAAATAAATAAATAAACTATATATGAACTAAACTATTTCTATGAGAAGTTTGGTACGTGATTGCAGGCTCCCTCATTTTTGTTTTCGGTGGATGAGTCCCTGACGCTCTAATATATAGTGTAGTGTAGCGTAGAGGTGGGTCATTAATATATACATATTGATTATCAGGATATAATGACATATCGCTTAAAGTAATAAGAATAATTAAGATGGGCGGTCAAGTTTTGATTAATTCATGTACAAGTTGTTGCACCAAAAAAAAAATTCATGTACAAGTTGTTTGTAAATATCAATTGGCCAGCTGATATCACGTGAAGTTGACCAAAACTTTATTGATTTGTCCAAATGAAATTACTTCGATGCTTCCTCCAAAGATGCCACGTTCCAAGTCCTTACTGCATAGTTTACAGTTTATAGTTTTTGTCGACTATTTATGGGCGTATCTTTGATTCTTTATAGGCCGATTCTTTGGTGCTCCACAAGAAAAGAAGGCGCAAGGTGTTCCAAATATCCAATGTGAGTGTGAGACTCAGTTGATATTATCCGTTTAAGTTTCAATGCAAATGAAACGCTGATGACATTTTTGTACAATTTTATGTCCGGTGGAGCTAAGACGGATCCCCTCTTTAACCAATTTATCATATGTTTATAATTCTTTTTTGGATTTTCCCCCATTAACTTTCTAGAATTATAAATTTTATCATATACATTAAAAAATTTTTAAACTTCCCCTCCATATTAAATTTATAACCTAATCTTTTAAAAGATTTTCATATTTGACCCTCTAAATTTTTAAAATCTTCAAATTTACTTCGCATGTTACTCAAGATTTTTCACTTCTATTTATCTTATATAATATGATTATGAGTGAAAATGAATATTACATAATAAATAAATTATTAAAATAGCGTGATCATTGTTTTTGCCCTTTTAAACTAGTCTTTTGGATCTGTCATTAAGTTGAGAGTAGAATATATTGGACTATGTATAGGTTTTATGTGTCAGATGCAGTGGACAAAATCGTCAATTTATATGCTAGTGTTTTAATATATATATATATATATATATATATATATATATAACTACGAGATTGGCTCTCATCTAGTAAATAGAATATTAAAATTTTATTTTTGTGAAGCTATGTGTGTTGTAAATTGTAACGTACAAAGTGGCAAAGGAAATACTATTACGACCGGAAGTAACGTTAAAGAAAATAAAATCACGATCAAAATATAAAACAGCGTGTATATAATATCGGTATTCGGACAAATTCAGTGATTTTTTTTTATATAATTAAGATTCTAATTTTAAAAACAAAAATCGCCCGAAAAATTACGGTCAATTTTAGTATTTTGTTTCAATTTTTAATAAGTAATTAGACAATTTTTAGATAAGCCAAAATTAGTTAAGCAAAAATAAAAAAAATAAAATTATATATATAATAAAACTTATTCATAAATAAAATTGAATAAAATTACTAAATAAACATAAGAACATGAGATGGGAATGGGATGAAGTGGGTGCAAAATATGGAGAAAATGGGGGTTAAAGTAGAAGAGGAAACGAAAAAGAAAGAAAAAGAAAAAGCGAGACAAATGGTAAAGAAACATTTGACGGAATAGCTGCTACCCACTTGCCCACATCACACGTGTTGGACCTGGACCCAGAAATATACCCCACGGCGATTCGTATAAAAGTCAACACGCATACACTACCACACAGCCTCCATTCCATGCCATTCCAACGACCGGTCACCCATTGACATTGTGGGCCCCACGCCGGCCAACTGGAATCAATCTTTGAATTCTCTCTACCAATCAACACACGCCACACCCTCGCTCACCCCATACAGTAGTACCTACACTACACTAATCCTCACCCTTCATTCCCTTTCTTTTTTTAATACTATTTTCTTTTATTTATGCCTCCCATCGATCCTACGGCCCACATCCCAACTGTTGCACAATACACCAATTCTATTCAATGACTGTTTCTCTATAGAGACGCCTCATTTTTATGTTACGATTTTGTTATATCAAGTGTACAAATAGAATTTCCATAGCTTCACCTTTTTGGCGTTGATCCCACAAAGTCAATAATTCACCGCTGATGTCAAACTTGCTTGACATAAAAAACAATGCATTTCTTTTTTCCTAATCCAGTAGTACTACTTTTATATATTATATATAAACTAAAAAGCAATATTCATCGGCATAATCGAAAGCAAGCTCATTGAGATAATAAATATCACAAAGAAAGAAAGAAAGAAAGAAAAGGGGCGGGGAGGGGCAAGCAGTGTTTGTGTCGTGTCTGATGAGCTTCCTCTGAAACGCAGCCGTTTGGTATATTAAAAAAAAAAACATTAAACATCAAACGGTGGAGAATAGAGATGCGAAGGAAGGCCGTATCCTAAATTCCAAACATTTATAAAAGTGATTGCAGTTTCCAAACAAGCTAGTTGGTTGATTTGTACTAATTGTACCCATCTTCTTATTATTTTCTATTATTCCTCATCTCTAAAAAGCCTTCACTCATTACATCAAATTCCCAAGTCCAATATTCTCTCTCTCTCGTATGTATGTATATTAATTATAAGCGCATCAAATTAGACAAGTCTCTTTCACTCATCACAATGATGCTATAACAAGCTAGCTATATATATATATTATATATATATATATATATATATCAAAACAGAGGAAGAGAAAAGGGAAGGGAGGGATACAAATGGCGTGGAACTGGAAAGGGAAGATGATGGATATTAATGGATTCAAAGTGGTGGTAATGGCGGTGGTGGTGCTGCTGCTGGCGTTTGCTGCGTCGGGTGCGGCGACGGCGACGGCGACGGCGAGTAGGCCTGATGGGCGGAAGAAGGCGTACGCGTACGCGACGATGATGTACATGGGGACGCCAAGGGACTACGAGTTCTACGTGGCGACACGTGTCATGCTGAGATCGCTCGTGAAGCTCCGCGCCAACGCCGATCTCGTCGTCATCGCCTCCCTCGACGTCCCTCTTCGTTGGATCCGAGCCCTGTATGTCCTTCTACACATTTTTTTTATAAATTTTTTTATTTTATTTTTCTGTTATATTTTGGTTGTTGCTCTGAAACGTAGAAAACCAAGCACAGCAGGCGTACGTTAGAATAGTAATTAAGCTGGCTAGCGTAAGAAAAGAGTCTGAAATCAGCTACGGCAATAACTACGTCAACTAAGAAATCTCAACAGCTAGCCATTTTGGAGAGATGATTGATTATATGTATTAGCTTAGCTAGTTGGTCTTGCACCTACTAAAACTAAACCATTCATTCTTCTAATTTCGTGTTGTTGTTAATTATTTATTTAATACGCACAGAGATTTAGCGTTTGATTTCACCATATATGGTAAACTAAAACCCTGCTAATCGGAATTTTGCACACAAACAGATACGTTGATAATTATCGACGACCTCGACAGTTTGTCGTTTTTTGTGTTTTTATTACATATTATAATATACGCGTGCTTCTCTGGTCTTCCTTTACCGTATTAATTTGAAAAAGAAAAACGGCATGCAATAGAAACCGCATTAATTTTTGTCATTAATTAGTAAACAACTTATTGAAAATTCATCCTACACTTACGTACTTGAGATGCTTTATTGGTAGATAATTAAGATTATCTTCTTCTACACATTGGGGGGTTTTTTTTTTTTTCTGGTGTCAATATGCCATACAACTGAATTGGGGTATGTGGCTAAATAAGACGATGTATATGAAAGTTGCTATCATAAGCATAAACCATTATAAGATTGAGATCGTACGGCCAAAAAATTATTGAATAACACAAAGGGACCAATCAAACTTTCACACAAATGGGGGATTAGGAAAGAGAGGCTCTGCCACACTGCCATTGCGTCCTTGCAAACATATTGTCATTTTTGTAAATTCTACAAAGGACAGGCCTCGCTTACTCTCTTTCCTATGTAACATCAAACGTCGTTAAACAATTTAATTTAATTATTATAAATATTAATTTGGGTCCTTGTAAACGCCAATATTAGTTGTAATTTATTAGATGGAGATGGAGCGACATGACATGAAATGGGAATATAATAATAATAGTTGTGTGGGTGTGGGTGTGTGTGTCAGGGAAGAGGAAGATGGGGCGAAGGTGGTGAGAGTGGAAAATATGAATAATCCATACAAGATGCAGCCGAATTTCGATGGGAGATTTATGCTAACATTGAACAAGATTTATGCTTGGAGGCTAGTGGACTACGACCGAGTCGTCATGCTCGACTCGGACAACCTCTTCCTTGCCAACACCGACGAGTTGTTTCAATGCGGGCACTTCTGTGCCGTCTTCATCAACCCTTGCATCTTCCACACTGGCCTTTTTGTGTTGCAGGTAGCTCAATACTACTACTACTCTCCCTATAGTCCACTCGTTCGTTTGATGGTGAATATTGCTTATTAATTATAATGCAGCCATCAATGGAGGTGTTCAACGACATGGTGAAGCAGCTCAAAAATGGCAGAGACAACCCCGATGGCGCAGACCAGGGCTTCATAGGCGGCTACTTTCCGGACCTACTTGACCAGCCAATGTTCCATCCGCCTCAGAGCGGCGCCAGCCTTAACGGAACCTACAGACTTCCTCTTGGCTACCAAATGGACGCCTCTTATTATTGTCAGTCTCTTACTTTTTTTCCTTCCAATTTCATCGTCACCTATGGTAAGACTCATTTTTGTAATTGAACTACCTTTTTTTTTTTTTTTTTGGGTTGGTGGATTTAATTTACGCAGATCTTAGACTGAGGTGGAGCGTGCCTTGTGGACCGAACAGCGTGATCACATTCCCTGGTGCGCCGTGGTTGAAGCCCTGGTATTGGTGGTCCTGGCCTGTTCTTCCGTTGGGCATTTCTTGGCACGAACAACGTCGTCAAACACTAGGGTAAGTAACACCACCGCCCTTAACATTACATGTTCAAGTCCGCTAATCGACAATATAACATATTTTTTTAGCTGGCACATTGTCCACTGACCGGATATTTTTAAAGTGGAGTTCGTCTCTGTTTCATCATACTATTTAGAAGAATGCTGTAACCAAGTGGACATGTACAGAATAATCTGTCTTCGTATGAGTAATAAGGACTTCTGATTGACTGGTAGGTATGGCGCAGAGATGGCTGCTGTAGTGATCCAGGCAGTGATGTACGTAGCGCTCATAGCAATGACACGGCTAGCGCGGCCCAACATGTCTAAGTTGTGCTATCGCCGTGCAGATTATAAGAGCGTGGCCTTCATACAGACGGCCCTCAAATTGGTGGCTATTTGGTCCATCATTGCAGCCTATGTAGTGCCTTTCTTCCTCGTCCCTCGCACCATCCATCCACTTGTAGGATGGACTCTGTATTTGCTCGGCTCTTTTGCGCTTTCGTCTATATCCACCAACGCCTTCTTGTTGCCTATGCTTCCGGTTTTGGTTCCTTGGGTTGGTATCTTTGGGGTCCTTTTTGTTATGGCATTTCCGTGGTACTCGAATGGCATTGTGAGAGCTATATCCGTATTTGGCTATGCATTCGTGTGCGCTCCATTTATATGGGTGTCAATAGTGAAAGTAGTCAATTGTCTCCACGTCTCGCTTGAAAGGGAAGCTTTTTTCCCAAGACTAGGCGAGTCTGCGCCCCCTTCAGAAGAGCTTAACAAGCTATACTAACTAGCCCTCAAATTCAACATGTCATTCATTATTGGAAAGGTGAGAGTAACGTGCATGGAAAAGGAAAAAGAAAAAAAGAAAAAAGAGAAGAAAAGAACAGAAAAGGGTGAAGAGGATTGTTGTATCATGTATAGCTGTCAAGCATAAATCAGTCGCTCAGCTCAGCTAAGCTCAATTAAGCAGAACACATGAAGCCGCTCCAACAAGGCCGTACAATTGATGAGGGATTTGTCAAGCATGTCTAGCTTTCTCGTGTTTAGCGTAACTTTATTTATTAATTCCTGGCTGTGGGTGGAGTAGTGGACGGTGGATTTTACTTGCCTTTGATGCCAAATTTCAGAGATTTGTTACCTTTAATTTCTTGATTCGTTGATTGCACGCCAGTTAAATTAATACAAATTATGGGATCAGCTCAAAAGTTTGCAGTGATGATACTATTCGAACAAATGGTTAATGTACATTGTGCACGAAGTTGACAGTATATCCGAGTCTGCTTAATTTGTAGTTTGTGTTAGCTAGGCCAAAGAGTTGGAGAGCTTTCTGCAGATCTTGATTTCCGTAATAATAATAAGAAGAAGGAGATATATTAATATAGTCAAAGTGTTACGCATAACATGATATATAGGTAGGGGGTTAGATTAATTGTATCCGCTTGAAACAAAATAGAAGCCGATGATCAATACACGCACAATTGTAGTAAAAAACGATCACGAGGGTCATGTCGAGTCGAGAAGAAACTGAAAATCCCACCGCGCGCATGCTCGGTCGAGAACAACACCACAACGGACCGCTGTCATGTCATTCATACTGTAATCATTCTTGGCTTCAATTTTATAATGCGTACGTAATTTTGGTGGCCGGGTCACGCCACGGTCACCATTTCTCAGCAAATTAGCCAAAAAAGAAATAAAAAAAAAGGGCATCTTTTTCCTCACCTTGTCTTTCGAGCCCCACAACCTTGTGGGCCTATATAGGATCATTGCAATTATCATAAATTACTTTTGGTGTATTCTCCGAGGGTAGTTTCGTCTTTATTTCAGTCATCATGTTTTGAATTTTGGATATTTTTTGTATACTAATCGTCTAATCTGTAACTTATTGTCCCATTCAGGGAAGACGATGCAAAGAAAAAACAAATAATTAATTGAGTTGGGGCCACATATGGATTGTAGATGGTTGGTAATAATTTTTTTTTGGGTAACAATTATATATACATATGACTATGAGGCCTTTCAAAATATATAAATATTGTATGTACATATACAACGCATGAGATGAGAGACAGAGAGAGAAAGCTAAGTAATACAAAATGGTATTGAACCATGCCTGGACCATCATCCGGCATCAGGCAGGCACACCAGCACCACCACCACCACTATTGGCCTTGCCCTGATATTGACCGTTTATTCGGGACGAACATCGAAATTTTGAATCCTAATTATATAATAAATTATAAACTTCGCGATAAAAAAGTATGTAGTAAATATTAATTTTTCCGTCACAACTCACATGCACGCATAAAGCTGTATGGGACTCATATTTAACATGAAGACGACATCTATATTAGTGTAGCGGCCGGTACATATAGCTTGCTAGGTCGATGTCTGAGTCACTTTTTTGTTTTTGGTACGTACAGTGGCCAAATATAAGGGGGATAAATGACCCACCACAACCACATATATACACCCTGCGTCCTGTCCTGTCCACCGTAACTTAATTTAAATACCAAAATGCCCATATTCATACAACGGTCTAAGCTTTAGCTGCTACCTCAGAACAAATTTATCTAAATATATACTTACAAACCCTAGCTACCTAAAAAAATGACCGTTGGAAGGACCACCCACAATTGTTACCTAAAATACAAGATGTACTATTAAACATGCTCAGATACTTAGATTAGATTGTGCACCGTGCTGTCTCTGTCATTCTTTCTCATGTTCCTATATCTATATATATATATATATATATATATATATATTCCTAGATATATAGATGTCACCAAATGAAACATTAAGTGTACTCTCATCATTAGCGAAACAAGCTGTCCTAACCGCCACAATAACTCTCTATTCTCTCTCTGACTAGCTAGCTAATTCTTGTCTCTTTTCAATAATTCATCAGTTGAATTTATACATGGCTTCTCTCATGATGAGCAGTTGCTTGGTGGCCTTTCTGATGATATGTAATTCATTCTCGTTATTTGATGCAGCCTCAAATCATCGTCATCGCGATCACCACCGCCGTCTTAGCAGCAGCAGCAGCAGCAGCAGCTCAAGTAGAAGTGGAAGCAAGCACCGCCACAAGTGGGTGGGACCTGTCGGACACCGCACAATCACGGTAAACGTGGATGGCTCCGCAGAGTTCCAATCCGTCCAAGCTGCGGTTGATTCAGTTGCGGAGAACAATAGAGTCAATGTGACCATTCTCATCAGCCCCGGATACTACATGTAAGTAGCTAGCCGACATCTTTGCCAAAAAAAAAAAAAAAAAAAAAGTAGCTAGCGCGCACGCATATATATGTGTGTGTGTGTGTATATGTATCACACACAATATATATGATCATACGTACATTGATGTGTACGTAGCTAATTAGCTAGCAGTAGTAGAGCATTATGATTGGTAATGGTTACATACATGGAAGTACAACGTTATATGAACAATTTAGAAGATAGGTGATAATTGGTCAGTAATATATATATATGTTGGTGCGCAGAGAGAAAGTGGTGGTGCCAGCGAATAAGCCGTACATAACAATTCAAGGAGGAGGGAGAGATGTAACGATAATCGAATGGCACGACAGGGCAAGCGACCCTGGGCCCAACGGCCAGCAGCTTCGCACTTACAGAACTGCTTCGGTGACTGTGTTGGCTAACTATTTCTCGGCCAAGAATATCAGCTTCAAGAACACAGCGCCAGCTCCAATGCCGGGGATGCAAGGATGGCAAGCGGCGGCATTCAGGATATCAGGTGACAAAGCCTATTTCGGCGGCTGCGGCTTCTACGGCGCCCAAGACACCCTGTGCGACGATGCTGGCCGCCACTACTTTAAGGACTGCTACATTCAGGGTTCTATCGACTTCATCTTCGGCAATGCGCGTTCCATGTACAAGGTACGTACGTATATACATGCATATTACTTACATATATATACATACCAATATAAACACACACATGCTGAAATATGCACGCAGGACTGCGAGATTCACTCGGTAGCGAAGAGGTTCGGGTCCATTGCCGCTCAGTACAGGAAGTCGGCGGACGAGAATACAGGCTTCGCCTTTGTCAACTGCCGGGTTAGTGGATCCGGTCCGGTATACGTGGGTCGGGCCATGACTCAGTTCTCCCGTATCGTCTACTCTTACACTTACTTTGATGACATCGTCGCACCCGGTGCCTGGGACCATTGGTATCACACTGCTCTAAACCACAACAACAACAATAACAAGTAAAGTCCTGATCATATAATAATAATAATAATAATAATAATAATAATAAATCATATCATGTAACCTGGCTGGCTGGCTGGCTGGCTGGCTGAATGGCGCTTCTAATTGGTTTACTTCAGCTTTTTCCCCTTTGTCAACTTTTTCAACAGTCAACTTCACTCTATTATCTTATTGCTATTGGATTGAGGTGGACCCATGTGCTAGGATTCAATTTTTCTTCTTTTAGCATAATCAGAATAATCTAAAAGCACTCTCTTTTTCCTTGTAGAAAAATTCAATCAGCACCAAATCATCATGATTGTAATTTGTGTTGCACCGAAAATGAGCTTTTCCACAATCATCATTTTTTAGGAGACTAATGATATGATTGGCCTCGTAAAATCTGTTTTGCCTTGTTGTCTAAAGTCTAAAACCAAGCAAGTTGTTGCCTTTGCAGGTCACTGTTTTTAGGAGTGTACAAGTGCTGGGGCCCAGGGGCAGAAGCACTGCGTGGGGCGAGGTGGGCCCAAGAGCTTGATTTCGATTCGGCTCACCGCTTCCTCGTTAAGAGTTATGTCAATGGCAGGCACTGGATCGCACCCTCTGATGCTTAGCATTTAGCAATGCAATGACTAACATATCTACTCAAAATTTGCGATTACTTGTCTCCTTTTGTCATTCTTTCATTCATTGGTAAGTTTTAGATTAAGTACTACATCATTCATCACTTTGTGCTTCTTACAAATTCTTTCATTCAACGCTTCATTTGATGCCCACTCAACCTCTGATACTAATGTGTCTGCGTCTGTTACTGTGTCTATTCATTAGAGATATGTCGTTTCTTCATGTATTCAACTGTATACACTCATAATAGATAGGGCATTAGAGATGTGTCGTTTCTTCTATATAGATATGTCTGTTAATTTATTGAATTGAGATACAAATGCTAAACTTGCTTATCGGCCTTGATGTCAGCAAACATATGATACGCATAAAACTCTTATCAAACTTTCCATTCAACCATGGTAAAACCAAGAGATTGGTTTGAAAAAAAAAAAAAAAAAAACAATCACCAACAGAGAAAGCTGGTAATCAACTTTTACTTAAATCTTTGATTATTCCCATACTATGATTCAAACTCCATTCCCACATCATGTTTAAGAGATAACATGAAGAAGCCCAGGGCTCCCAAACCAGTCAGCCGAATTTCTTAAGATGGGAAACAAAGAAAAATAATAACTCTGATTCATGTAATACTGTTTTAGTTTCACAAATTCTATAGAAATAAATCACACGCCTTGGCACCAGAGGGGAAGTGGCAGTGGCGCTTTGCCAGCAGAACATCCTCACATCATACTACAATTTGGCTGGGATTCGAGCATCTCCGGAGATCTGTGAAATCAATAAATGGTTATCAGCAGCTGGTACTTGATAGAGATTATGCAAATTGATAGAGCTTTGGCCATTGGGATAGAATGCTGTTTTGAATTGAAAGATGCAGGAGATAGCGAACTCAGTTATAAAGCATGCATTAGATACGTATGGAAGCTAAAATTTACATACAGAGTGGAAAACTTACATCTGGCCAAGAGTAGCTAGATCAAAATCAGGAGCTAGCTCACTCAGTATATCATTCGGCGGTTGACCACATTCTTGCATTTTCTGCATGAGCTCGACAATCTTGTTGAAATTATTGGGCTCTTTTTCATATACATCATTAAGATCTTTTATGAGTTTGTACTGGCGGGAAAAGCGTTCATATTCTTCTTTGCTAACACTTGATTGATGCTCTGCCAACCACTTTGGATATTTTTCTCCAATTTCCTTCATGGGTTCATGAAGAATCTCCTTGGACAAAAGCTGTTGCATCATGGTCTCCATAATAGATTCCATGTCCTAACAAAAAAGGAAAAGCAATCCAACGGTTATATGCAAGAGAGAGATACATCAATATTTCAGAGACATTAAGGAAAAGGTTAGAAAAGATATGCAGGGTTACATAAGAAACAATTCAAATAGTTGATATAAGCAACTTTAAGCCGTCATTCTACAAGATCAATAGCATTTAGAGGCAACATAGAGAAGACGAGTTCGTTAGACTCATAAACAGTTTAACGGAACACTTTTGAGCCCAAAATTATTTTTAATTTAGTTATATGCTGAATGCAGTACACTAGGGTGACCATGCCTTCCCCGGGCCTACCCACTATGATGCTGTAAATTAGTAGACTGATTTGTTGAGTTAAGTAGATCAACTTCAGATTTTCTGTCACAATCCATCCAAATGGGCCACAGATAAGTTAGACACGTAGCTTACAGCTGAATTGAAAGAGCCCTAACATGAATCTAAAAGATTTCTTTCAACCTCACATTGAGCAAGCGAAACTCTACAAGTATAACAACATATTTGCATATTGGCCACGGCTAATTTTCTCTACTAAACTCAGAGAAAGCCAAATTCACGATTGTTGAGCCTCGCGTCTATAGGTCAAAAGAGCAACAAAACTGAATGTGTTAACCTAAAGGCAGAAGAAGCATAACAATAAGCAAATCTTTGTCACGTAGCGACAGTTCCAACAAGCATGAAAAAGAAAACAAGAAATTCAGAAGTATGAGCAGTTCAAAGCGAGGAAATTCAATTGAGCAAAAACAAAACATGAAAAAGCTGGAAGCTTTAGCGAGAGGGGAAGAAAAAGTGGGACCTGAGAGCCAGCAAGCTCCTCGAACTGCTTGACCCAGTCTTCCACGTTGGCATCATTGGGCAAATCCTTAGCGGACGTGACGGAGTCGAGGCCCTTGACGGCCTCTCTGGTGTGGTCTCTGAGCTTATCGAGTGCCTCCGTGACGTGCGATTCCTTTGAGGCAGAGACAGTGAGCTTCTGCTTGGCTTTGCCCTTCTTCTTGGTTTTGAGGTCAGGCAAGGCCAATCCCATCCCCAGCCCTTGAATCCCTTCCGTCTCCGTCTCCGTCTCCGTCACCGTCTCAGAGGCTTCTTTACTTCTGCGACACACGAAGAGGATTGAGTAAGCCTAACAAAACCTGGAACCAAAAAGATAAAATCTTTTTTTGTTTTGTTTGGTTTGGACTTTGGAGCAATTGCAAGTTTCAGACCTTTCGAGGCGGGAAGGGTTACTGAGGTTGAGCGTGTGGAAATCATCGAGAGCACCTGAAACCAACAAAATCAGAGAAAGAGAGAGAGAGAGATTGAAAGAGAGAGAGAAAAGAGATTTATTACTGTCGAGAAGGTCGTCTAAGTCGTCGTTGTGATGTTCGGCCATCGACGCAATCCCAATGTCTAACAGGGTTTTCTTTTTGCGGGGATTGGCAGTTTGAGAAATTTTAAAATGTAAATAAGGCAGCAAGCAACTGCAAGCAAGCAAGCAAAATTGGCGATTGTGTTGTGGCGTTACGTTAATACCTTGGGAATGGGAATGGGAATCGAACCAATTGGGAATGGCGGTGCACTTAGAGCCGACGCATGTATGATGTATGAGACTAATGAGTGAGTTTGTGACCGAAGGAAGGAAGGAAAGAAAGAAACGGACCTTGGGCTTGATAATGATGGCCCACTTTCTTCACTCCAGTCCAGTCCAGTCTATCCCCAAAGCCCCCTTCCTTTTTTACTTTTTTTTTTTTTTTTTTCTACAGAGACGGTAAAGTGTAAACACCAACATATTACGATACATACACGAATATCCCGGGGGGAGAGAGAGAGAGAGCAGAGAATTGAAGATTGGATGGCCAAAATGGCGGCTTTAGTGCCCGCGTCTTGTTTGCGCCTCAAGACCTACTCAGCTCTGCCTCTGCCTCTGCGCCGCCTCGCTCCTCACCTCTGCCGGAAGCCGCCCATCCTCGCTCCTCCTCCTCCTCCTCCGCGGAGGTTCTTCTGCTCCGCCGTCTCCGTTGAGAGCGTCGGCCAGTTCCGGAAGAAGCTTAGGATTTCCGACATCAAAGGCGGCGCCGACGAGGGCTTGGACCGCCTCGGACAGACTCTCGTGCTGCAAGGCTGGGTCCGCACGCTTCGTCTTCAGAGCAGCGTCACTTTCATTGAGGTATTTTGCCAACACATCCCCGCTAGAGAGTTAAAAGCCCAGACATTTATTATTGCATTTGCATGAGCTTCTGTGACGAATCTAATATACTGTTGATAGGTTAACGATGGTTCGTGCCTCTCCAACATGCAATGCGTGCTGGGCTCCGATGCCCAAGGTTATGACCAGGTAATATCTAACAATTACCAACTCACTTCCCTGCAAAACCGCCTTTTATGCCACTGCGACTGTGACAGAGAAAGGCTTTCAAAACAAAAGGAAAAAAAAATATATTTAAACTTGGAAATGCTACTCGTTTTTTTGCGTGTGTGTTTTAATTTCAAGGTTTGAAGCTGATGAAATAGGTAGAATCCGGTTGGGTAACAACCGGTGCTTCAATATGGGTGCAAGGGGTCGTGGTGAGCAGCCAAGGATCAAAACAGAAGGTGGAGTTGAAGGTCAACAAAATTGTGCTGGTTTGTATTTCCACTCATTCTTGCCACTTATTCTGGTGATGTTTCTTTCACTCTCACTTTGATTAGCCTTTCCGTAACTCCTTTTGTCTTTACGTGCTAATGTGTGTGCTTGAGCTTGGGGTGGAGCTTTGCCTTTATGGTTCAAGTACAACTTCTTAATCTTGCATATAACTTAACTTACCTAACATGTAGTATCATAAGCACACCACACCACACCACATTCCATATCATTATGAGCTGCACAGGTTCTTGTACAAAGTTTATAAGAATTGTACCACCCCTTCTCTCGTTCAGGTTGGAAAAAGTGATCCTTCTTATCCCATTCAGAAGAAAAGGGTAAGCAGAGAATTTTTGAGGACTAAAGCTCATCTCCGTCCAAGGACAAACACTTTTGGTGCGGTAAGCCGCTGCTTCTTAGCTATGCGTGCTTTGTTCTTTGATATTGAATTACATGTAAGTAGGGTATGAACTGTAGCCTAGCATGATCTTGTCTTGGAAGTAGGTGAAAATTTTTTCCCCTTCCATTTTGTTATGTCACATTTACCCTTTTAAAAAAGAAGAGTTTCCCGAATTTTGCATAAGTTAACTACTCAAAGCTGTTTCAGTTCAATTTATGGTTGGCTGGGGCAAGAGCTGCTTATCGTTTAGTTAATTACTTCTTTTCCTGGCAGTTTCTTTACATGTCTCAGAACTGTCAATTTTTACTTGCTGTTGCCTGTTTAACATTTTCTGAGCGAATGTTGTCTCTGTTTATCCTTGCTATTCAAATGCCGTTAGGTTGCAAGAGTGAGGAATGCTTTGGCCTATGCTACTCACAATTTTTTCCAAGAAAATGGGTTTGTATGGATTTCAAGCCCTATCATTACTGCTTCAGATTGTGAGGGTGCAGGTGAACAGTTCTGTGTGACTACATTGGTATGCGTCGTGGCTGGGATATATACGTCTTGTTTTCTTGATTGCCTTTAGTGTAAATGTTCGTCTAAGTTGAGCATTTTGAGTTATTTGGAATGCTGAGCACATAGCCAATATGATTACGTAATGTTGCTTTCAGTTTTTACTTTTGTTCAGTCCATCCTGATTGTCTCGCGTAGTCTCTATTTAAAACGTATTCTTCGAGAGGACACTAGAGTATATTGGATCAAAGAGTTGTCTCATTGGCATCGACTCACTGAATCTAAGGGACTTATTTAGCTAGAATTGTTAAAAATAACTTCATGGACGCATTGACTGATTTTAGATTATGGAGATGACCATTAGGAATATATACGTCTTGCATGACTATAAAGATCTTTTACAGTAATTTTTCCTCTTTTATACAACTTTATGTTTGTTGTAGCATCTTCCTTTTCAATTAACAGATACCAAGTTCCAGAGATGCTGTTGATTCCCCTGTGAATGGCATTCCAAAAACAAAGGACGGTTTAATTGATTGGTCGCAAGTGAGTCAGGCTTTGTATTGAGTTTCTTTCAAGTTACTTGCATATACAGAACGCAGACAACCACACACACACGACCAAATCTTATTAAGTGTGAGATTGTGATTACCACACCTTTTCTGTTCTCCCACAACAGAAAATGGAAAAAGGAAATAGATGAGTCTTGAGTGAACTTTTTTCCGTGTATACTAGTTGCAGTTTGTGCTACGCTTTTAAGCAGAGCATTGCCAGTTCCACAATTTCATGCTAATTTATGTTTTTTTCTCCCTGCATTGCATCTCAGGATTTTTTTGGGAAACCGGCATTCTTGACAGTCTCTGGCCAGCTCAATGCCGAAACCTATGCGACTGCTCTTTCTGACGTACATTCTTTGTGCAAACTTATTATTAATCTGGTTATAGATTTGCTCAAAGATCCTAAATTCTTTCGGTTTTTAAGAAAAATCTACTTTGTTTCAGGTGTACACATTTGGTCCGACGTTTCGGGCTGAAAATTCCAACACTTCTAGACACTTGGCTGAATTTTGGGTAGTGTTTGTTTTTCTAATTTATTTATTTGCCTATTAACTATCTTAGCTGTTCGATTTATTTACTGTGAACTACGTATTCAGTACCTCACTCTTATATTTCTCTCCCTTTCTTTAAGATGATTGAACCTGAACTTGCGTTTGCTGATCTAAACGATGACATGGCTTGTGCGACTGCTTATCTCCAGTATGTAGTACGTAGCCTGCCACGAATATTTTCATTTTGAAATAATTGTTATATGGGTGAGTGACTTAGAGATATTGCCAAATTTAATACTTTTGATATATTGTTTCTAATAAATAACTGACACTATTTGTTATTTGCTAAATATCCAATTTTCTGGTAAGTATCATAATTACCATAACAGAGTTCCACTATAATTAGATTGAATTACTAAGTGATTTAATATGTGGCTACTTTTTATTATTTCTCTTGCTACAAAGACTATTGTGATAACTTACATATAGGAAGCTCACATGAAATGCTTTGATTGTTGAAATGCTTATTCTATATTGCTGACTCTACTTTAATGTTCGAAGGTGAGATATATTCTCGAAAACTGCAAAGAGGACATGGATTTTTTCAATACTTGGATTGAGAAGGGAATAATTGATCGATTGACTGTATGAGCTCTCAGTGTAACTTGAACTCCTTACTCCTTTTATTTTTGTTTAGCTTTCTTTATTTTTTTTTAAGGACAGTTGTCTTTCCCTTCTTCATTATCAGTTTTGTTACTTTTGTTTCTGGTCAACAGGACGTTGCTGAGAAGCAATTTGTACAGTTAACTTATACCGAGGCGGTTGATCTTCTTCTTAAAGCGAAAAAGAAATTTGAATTCCCGGTATTACCAGCTATTTGAAATTACAAAATAATATTCTTGCCTATTTTTCTCTCTCTCCTGAATCTTAACTATAGAATAAGTCCATTAATAATTCCTATCGAAAAAGAAAACAAAACAATATAAAGCCATAATGCTCTTATCTTTTTAGTTCGCTATAATGTTTGCATATTATATTTGTTTTCTTTTTCATGTGGCTATCTGCATCAAAGTTGTATGTTTAACTAAGTATTTGCTTGTATTGTTATCTCTCATACCTGTTAATTTGTTTCATTTCCTGGATTTTTGTGCTAGCATTACATGTATATTTCCGTGACACCATAAATCTCATCTGGTATGGAAAGATTATCAAAGACCAAGTCTTCCTACTTTTTGGATGAAATGAGAACTATAGCCCCACAAGTACAATCAGTCAATGTCTCTTTCTTTTTTATCTTGATGCATTGGACTACTTCTGGACTACTTCTAGTGGTTGATGTTCTTTTCTTTTTTTCTTTTTTTTTTGTTATTTTAGAGTTTTTGGTTATATACTATATCACGTGTCTTCATTTTGTGCTCCTGCGACTACCCCTGTTGTATTTTTCTCGTTTCTTTCGTACCTTTCATAGTCTTTCATCAGTTTACTGTTTTTATTATTTCTTAAATACTCGTCTTTAGGTGGAGTGGGGGTGTGATCTGCAGAGTGAGCATGAAAGATATATAACTGAAGTGGCATTTAGTGGATCTCCTGTAATTATCAAAGACTATCCAAAGGTGAATTTCCTGCTCTCTCTATCTCTCTATTTCTTTTGAATTATTATTTTTAATTTTCTTCTAGTTAGTTATACGAGATGAATGTTTCAGGAAATCAAAGCATTCTATATGCGGCAAAATGATGATGAGAAGACTGTTGCAGCCATGGACGTGCTGGTTCCTCGGGTAACATCGTAATTCCTATTATTGGACAAATGTATTAATTGCTTAGTGAAATAGAAGAATGTGGGTGAAGTTATGGCCGGTCAAATGGTGACTCAAACCTAGTATATGCAAAATTTATTGTCTATCTAGATGTATCATATTCAAAATGCATCAAAATTTGATTTATAGATTTAAGTTACATCATATTCAAAATGCATTGACATTTGATTTGTCATAAGAGGGATGTGAGAGAATATCTACAAGCACCAGGATTGGGGTTACCAATCGAACATGTAGTTGATAGTTAGTTGAGCCCAAGTGGGTAGTAAACAATAATATTTTCTTCTTTTCCCTTATTTTTCTGACCTTTTTGCAGGTTGGTGAGCTTATTGGCGGAAGCCAAAGAGAAGAACGGCCCAAGTATCTGGAAGATAGATTGGATGACTTGAAGCTGAATAAGGACAGCTACTGGTGGTATCTTGATTTGCGTCGATACGGTTCAGGTCAGGAATTATGTTCTTTATAGTCTTTCTCAAGTTGGGGATGACATAAGAATGTTGACTTCACTATTTCACTTTGGTCATGATGAAATTTTGAGTACACAAATCTGTGCATGATGTTGTCTTGCTCTCCGGTAATATGTTTTTGTCAGCTCAGCTTTCTTGGCCAAATTGTCATTGGGGCATGAATGCCTTACAAAGTGAAACTCATGAGCTTAGGAAATAGTTTACCCTCTGGTTCATAGTATAATGCTAATTACCTGCATTATTATGATACGAGGTTTTCTTTTCTTGTTTATTCAGTTCCTCATGCGGGTTTTGGCTTGGGCTTTGAAAGGCTTGTGCAATTTGCAACTGGAATAGAGAATATAAGAGACGCAATTCCCTTTCCTCGGACACCTGGTTCTGCAGAGTTTTAGCTGCACTTTGTTTTTTTTTTTCGTTTTTTGGTTTTTTGAAAAATTGCTAGGCTCAGTCGCCAAGTCTGAAAAAGTCATGGCCAAAATGTGACTTCTGTATTATCATATTTCAATTCTTTCTTCATTTTTCCCTCAAAAGCATAGTTCATTCTGAATGCTTGAAAAAATAAAATTAAAAAAAAGTTTTGAGTGGAAACGCTTTTTTGCATAGAAATAGTGTTGAATAGACTCCAATTTAGAACCGCTTGACATTTTGCCCAGAGTTCTGAAAGTAGCACTATTGGTGTTGAAAATGTGAGATTCGAAGGCCAGGAAGAAGTAAAACTATATCCATATGACATTTCAAACAAAAATGTGGTTACCATATGATCAATTTCATGAGCACAGCAAAAGATTCCAAAACGAACAAACATATTATTTGTTTTGATTTTTTTTTTCTTTTTATCTCAATACACTATCATATATATCCCCCTGAGAAGATCTATCAGAGGCCTCCTTTTGTCTACCTCAAACGACTTTCTTGTTTGTTTCCAACAAATGAATAAATGAACTGTACAGAGGTGCTCACACAGAACCAGCTCCTTGAGCTTGTGCCTCATATATTAGTAACTCCGAGGACACTTGAACAATTGTAGAAGTACATGTAAATAGCGTCCCATTCTTGTCACGTACGGTAGAGTTGGGCGGGGAAAGGGAATAACAATCCCTTTTCTTCCTTTTGCATGTATGGTCATGGACTCCGATTTCAGCCCGTCGTCACCATTTTGATTTTCTAAGAAATTGCAGGAGCAGTAAGGTTCCCCCATGTCGCGAGGAACGAAATATATATATACATCTTCTGAGTTTCTCAAAGTTCCACTTCCTGAAGGTCGTCAGAAAAATTGCTACCATTAGTCTGCGCATGCCTCAGAGAAGGGTCAATAGGCATAAACGAAGACGGGGACATGCCCAATGCCTCTCCCAAAGGTATGATCTCAGCCGCTTTTGGAGCACTAAATGAATCACTAAAACTTCCACTCCATGAGGCTGTTCGCCGCGAGTGCGATGAAAGTGAGCCATGGCCGTTTGTTTCCATTCTCTGGCTCGGAATGTTATCCATGCTAGGAAACCTTTGCATGTTTGATGATGGTATTGGAGTCTGGAATGCGTCGTTCATAGTGGATGTTGAAGCATCATTGCCGGTTGGAAGATCTTCGCGCACACTTTCTGCAATAGCCTCCATTGTCTGCTCGCTTGAGACAGGTGCAGGGACAAAAAATTTTGCATTGGCTGCAAGAGCAGGCTTAACAGCTGGTATAGAAGGAGATTGGAACGAGTTTGCTGGTCTTCCACCACCCTGATTGAAAGTGTCAACATACCTGCAAGAGTCCATCAAATATGCTAATTTCGTTTGAGTGCCTTAGAAGTCAAATTAGTTTCTATCATTTTAAATGATGAGCCCAGTTCTTCCCATATACAACATTCGTTAAACACACTTGAAAAAGCGGAGAGGACAAGAATTTGTGTACCGTGAACGAACACCCATCCGCCCACGAGCTGAGAATTGATTTGAACTGGGTGGAATAGGCGGGATCCCCGAACTATTATCCGGAGTTAAAGTTTTCGAATCTGGACTACCATAAGAGGGATTGACTTCTTTCTTCAATGCAGATTTCACGTTGTAATCAGAAGTTCCATTCTGGAAGATTGCAGTTGTTGGAGGCGGTGGCAGGGCAGCCTCTTCAGTGGGCAGCTCTGCACCTTCTTCTACCCATCTCTTCAGCTTTTCATCATAATAGAATTTGTTCTGCTCGCCTAATTTAGCCTTCGGTAGCAACAAAAGGTTCAAGCCAATTAGAATGGAGCATCATACAAGGCAAGGCAACAATCAAAATTGCAGGCGGCCAAACATGTAGAGAATAGTAAATTTGACAGACTACCTGTCGCCCAGGTCGAGGCTTTAAAACTAGTCCCACAGTCTTTTGCAACAGCTGGGACCCGAAACCAAAACGAGAAAAGCGAGATGTTGCAGCAGACGCTGATGCTTTGCCTTGTGCATTGGCTGAGGATATTTCCTTTGTTGAGTCAACCTAATAGTATCACTATTTCATTAGTCAAAATGATCTTACTGAATTTCAAGTGCAGATTGGATTAAAAGGTTACACAGAAACTAAAGGCCTTGTTGGAACACGAAAATGTTGAAGATGCAATTGACGAATATCACACACCTGTCTTGGAGTTCTACCGAAGTCTGGCTCTGAAACGCTTCTATTGGACATGGACATTCTACTGCCATCGGCAGCCCATTCACTTATTGGCTCCATTGAAGCAGAGGGAATTAACGATGACATTGCCATAGTTGATTGGCTAGTTGATACTCTTGGTGCCATATTCTGGTGAAAAAGATCGTTACCTTGGCCGCCTCCATGTGATGTGGACGGTGCAGGTGGTGGTAATCCCCCAACTACACGGTGGGCAGTACTATCGAAAAAGTTCAGCAATTTACCCACTAACTTTGCTGGAGCCAAATTTGTTCCATATCCACCCTGCAAATAGAATTTGATACACAAGGTTCATTCTTAATTCTATGGAACAACAACAAATACAGGATATTAGGACCAAAGATACCTGTTGATGGGTTTTAATTCTCTCCTCAAGTGATAATACTAACTGCTTCCACATTTCTACTTCAGGTGCTCTACCAGTTTTCAAAGACTTTGATATTGCTTGACAGTATCTGTAAAGAATCATCATCATGTTAAGACAAAAAGAGGTATAAGACAAAAACGGAAAGGAAAGAGGAAAATGGAGAGAAATAAACAAAAGAATATGTACTTCAAAGAATCTGAAACTTTTCCAACTTCAGCTAGCATGTGTGCATAGATTAGCTTATATGGCTGGAGTGGTAACGAGATAAACTGAGAGTTTCCCAGAACCTTTGAGTATTCGTATAACTCAGTCCTCTGTCCAAACAGGTAAATAGGCAACTTTCAGTGAAAGAACAAAACAGTATCATCATTGCCAAAACATGCAGTAAAAAATTCAGGGTTCATTGTAACTAAAAAAGAAAAGAAATTAAAAGGGCTCAACCTGCTAAATGCAAGCACATCATGTATTGGGAATGAATTTTTAATATAAAGCCAAATAAGATAACTAAAAGCAGAAACGACCTGAATAGCCTCTGGACTAGCAAAGGTGCGAGGAAACTTCAAGTGATCTGCACCAATCAGACACAGTCTCGTAGTTTCTGAATATGACTCGAAATTTGCTTCTGCAACCAGATAGCATATATGTGCTGCATAAACCTGAAACATCTCTCATTGTGAGAACACAAAATGCAAAAGCCGCAAAAGCAATGCTCTAAAGCAAACAAGTGATGGATGTGGTAGGGAATAATTTGTGGTGGGGAACACTTCTAGATCGTAAATCTATCTTTACAAAGGTAAATGTGATGATTCAAGATCGCTTCCTTCATAGGGCATATCCTACCACATCATTTTCCTTAAATTATATCTTTATCCTACCTCACTTCTTTCCTTCCACAGGCAGTCTCCAAGATGAATGATTACTAATTCATCATCTTTTGTTCTATTAGCAGTAATCACAGCCAGATTCTCCTCCCAGTCATCAAGCATACCACCTGCACCAAACTGTTGCAAACATGTAGAGATTTCAAAACGACAGCATTACAGAAATCTGGTCAAAGTTTTGGAACTTGGACGCAGACAACTTAAAAATTAGCAACACAAGTAGCTTGCATGATCTGCAACAGATCTGCCAAAGAAGCAGCTTATAAATCAATATCTCACCTGAGTAGGTTGTTGAGACATTGAAACACCGCCTGGAAGATTACTATTAGTTGTGGTGTCCACAGAAAACAATTCAGTTGGTTGCCCCGCAATGAGCAGACATAAAGTTCGCAACGGGGATCCAACAACCAGCTGACGAAGTGCCATTTGCTTGATTGTACCGACATAAAACTGGTAGGCGCAACACAAAAAATCCAGTAAAAAAATATTAAGCATGCAAGACAAATTGACAGCATAGTTCACAATTTAAGCAAGTAGATAAAGATATGAGAAGTGAGAAATTGACAAGAAACCTGATCACCAAGTTGTGAAGCAAGAACAAGTGCAGGGCCCCACAATTGACCTTCTTGCGCATACTGTAAAGCCTCTTTCTTTCTACCAGAAACTAGAAGTTTTTGCACCTCAGAAGCAGTTGCCTACAACATTGGTCCATCTCATTGCAATATGATAAATGTTGCCAAAAAGGAGAGAGAGCAACGTAAAGAATCCATACCCGAATTTCTCCTTCAGAAGGAAGCTTCTGCAAGCAGTGGCTAAGAGGACCATACTCATTGAATGTTGCACCATTTCTTTTTGCAGAAGCAAAGAGTTTGGCGACTGCTGATTCTGGGGTATCGTTTTCCTATTGAGAAGATAAATCCAAATGATCATTCAACAAAATTAGGATACAAATAGAATTTACAGGGATTAAAGTGTGAGAACTCATTTATGCATGCATGTGAAGCTGAAGTTATTATATTGGAGAATGAAATGGAGCATGGTAAAACAAGCATAAAACGCAACATCTACACCTTAAAACTAACAATAAACCCCTACATGGGCATGTCGTAAAAAAGGAACTTTAAAATACAGATATCTTTAATAAATAATTCCCAATACAGAACATGTTCTGCTTTTATTGAATCCGATTGGCACGGGTGTTGGAGTCTGCTTTTGGATTATAAAAGAATCCAAAAGCAAAATAGATGTTTGTTGAACTTACTTACTAGAGACCGTTTCTTATGTAATTTGAGAAGTACTATAAAGTGTTTTTTTTTTTTAACCGTTTTTGCTTCTATTGTTTAGATTACTAAAAATATCCTTATTTAATCGCCTTTCTTCCAATAATTACCTTTTTTCAATTACTTTCTTGGTAATTATTGCATGATTTTTGTAATAGTAGTTTCATAATAACTTATAGTAATTAGTTTACCATTCTCTTAAATGCTTCACTGTAACTTCTTTTGAAAGGACAAATTCACAGCAATTATTCTATGAGCACAGTAATACTAAACTGGCCCATTGTTTTGGAAACATTAAAATTATCATACCACCCCTTTGCTGCAAAAAGTAGTCTACCATTTAAAACATCAACAAGAATATGTTGTTTTCGTTTATCCAGGAAGTCCTTGCGCATGTCCTGGCACCTTACCTTTGTTAAGCGCATCACGCAAATAGAAAAGAAGGAGCAGAATTTTATTAGACTATTCTGGAAGCTCATAGCAAGCCTCTCTATCACAAGGGCTAATGATACGTGATGATTTGAAGTTTCTATAAGCATTGGTCAGGGTGATTATTTAAACAGAGTAGATGAGGATAAACAAAAAAGACTATAACGAGCTGTCATAGCAAAGACTATAGGGATCAAGAATGTGAAAGACTTACTCTCAATGCAGTATCTGAACCAAATGGAGAACGCAATTTTCCATAATGCTGACAAGCAATTTTAAGCAAGGAGAGAAGCAACTTTAATATTTGCCCTTTCCCAGTATCAATGTCAGATGATTCACAACTTGCGATTTTCTCGTCTATCCATTTGTTCAACTCTTTACTTCCAACATTTCCACCAACCAATGGTCCAGGAAAGGACTGTTGCCACAAAGCACGGAAGTAATCACAACTTCCACTAGTTGAAACATCATTGTTCCTCATCACAACCTCTTGCAAATTCAGAACGGAAACTGAGCTTCCAACAGGATCCTTCCCATAAAACGACAAAACATACTGTTAGCCCTTTACAACATCGATATTTTTTACTTTTCTTATCGTTTTTATAACACCAATGTTAAAAGTTGAGTTGTGTTGCATGCTCCATTTTCCTCCCAAATTACAAGAATACAAGATTGTAAAACAAAATTAGCAAATTTTTGCTAAATAGAAGCCTAATATAGATCTTTTACAATTTTCACCCCAGTAGTTCGTGCTATAGTCTCCAATTTTACAATTTTCTTATTTCCCCTTATTCTTTTCCAAGAAGAGAAAATTAAAACATAAAAAAACAACAAAAAGACAAACGAAGTAGGTTTTACGGTCTAACCTGGCTTCCATATGATGAGCTCCCGAGGTTACTATTATCCTTCATCACTATAAGTTTTCCACCAAACCCAAAAGTTACTAGGGCATGCGGAGGACGTCCGTCTAATGACCTTCCGGCATTAGGAGAATATTGATTGCCACTCTGATATGGTTGTTGAGTAAAATTTACAGGTTTTTGACTGCCGTAGTAGTCATTTGAGAAGTGCATTTGGTCACTAAGTTTCACATTTGCTTGATTAAATGGCTGATTCACAGCGTTCAAGCTGTGGAAGCCCAAAGTCCCATTGGCCTCATTGTGCCCTTGATTAGCTCTTTGGTAAGAAGAAACTGCTCCAAAAGAATCAAAAGAGTTCTGCTGATTGATGTTTGTAGTAGGAAAGTTTGAGGCGTATGAATTATGCAATTGCTGGTTTCCGCTAAAACTTGTCGGGGCAGCACTCTTTTGCATCGAATCGGCCTGCCACATGTTCACATTCTTTTGATTATCATCACTATACAATCCAGCCCAGCTGCCATGTTGAGGTTGACCACCAGGGCTTGTTGAACCATAATTGTCAGCCTGACCAAACGACTCATGGTATGAAGTGTTGTCATTTTGAGAATAAGTCTTAGTTGCAGTAAAGCCATTTTGATTTTGATTTTGATTCAGATTCTGATTCTGATTCTGCTGACCATAATGGTCAAGTGTGTAAGTATCCAACGTGCGCCATTCTTGGGCAATTGTGTCATAATACCAACCGGGATATTGGGGATCAAAAACCATATGTTGAGGATACCCGTTGTTGTTGTTGTTGTTGGCTTGGGATGGGTGATGCCAGTTAGAGACGCTCTGGCTTGTGCTGGTTTCGGACACGGATTGAGATGCTTGCTGCATATATGAGACCTCGGTGGTGTTCCCGTCAGAGACAGCATCGGCGGCGCCCACTTGGTACCACTGCTGGGTGATTGCATCGTACTTCCATCCAGGGTACGCACTTTCCCAGTAGTCAGTGGTGTCTGGATCCAGAGGAGCAGCATCAGCGGAGGCAGTTTCTGGTTGAGCAGTTGTAGTAACATTATGGTCCAATTCGTTGAAAAAGTCGGAGTAGGATCCAAACCCATTCTGAGAAGAATCGGCATGAAACGAATTCCAGCCCAACACCTTGATGCCCGAACCCAAAGTGCTTGATTCACTGCTCTGCCCGATCGGCGAATCAGACTTCAATTCATGATCGGCGGCCGTGTTGGCTGATGCCAAGGAGTTTGTATCACCCTTGTCAGATTCACCGGCGACGCTGAGATTGGCAAAGGCCTTGGCGGGATCGGAGTGGGTCCCTGGGGCGGAATCTGTGGGAGGCAAATCATCGTCTACCAACTTATCGAAGAAATCCTCGTCCGTCTGATCGTCCACCTCGAATGCGGCGGGATTAGAAGCCATAGTCGATGAAGCTAAGCTAAGCTAGGAAGATCAGAAATCCAATTTAAGACCAGGAGATCCAGAGGACTGATCCCTAAAACAAGATGTGATCGAGATCTAGGGTTTCGGAGGGAATAAAATGGCAAAATGTTGTGCTTTGCTTTCGAAAAGAAAGAAAGAAGAGAGAGAGAGAGAGTGAAACTTACAGAAGATGGAATTGGAGAGAAGAATTGCAATTTGCAAAGCGGAAAGGATCGGATCGCAGAGGCAGAGGCAGAGGCAGAGGCAGACAAAACTACGATATGAACGAGCACATAACAGGACAGGACAGGACAGGAGAGCCCTCTTTTCCGCATTACCCACCCACCAACGCCTTCATATTTCCCCCTTTTCTTTTTCCAATTTTCTTCTCCTTTTTTTTTTTTTTAAGAAAAGAAAAAAGAAAAACGTATGTTATTTTGGGTTTTTCCCCTAATTATTTGTTTTACTTTTACAGCCATTTTAATTTTTATACAGAGGAGGGAAGTGGAAATGGAAAATGGTATTTGCCATTTGGTGCTTTTTTGTTGTTGTTGTTAATAGTTGATCTCACTCCTCGTTTTAACTGTTTCGGGCAGCGGCGCTTTTTGTCACTATCAAGAAGATGGAAATTATTTTGGGCGTTGATGGTTTGGGTTGGAAATAAATTATGAAATTAGAATGAGTAGCCGCTCTGTTGTTTGGATCACTATTGGGGTTTATCATGATAAACGACATGCCTTTTCGGCAGCCATTTTGAGTCGTTTGTTCTCTCCCTCGCATAAAATAAAATACTAGACATGTGACATTGTAAGTACGTACGCTGCCAACCTGTCTTATTATTACTGTCATCCGCAAGTGCACGTTAATAATTCTAAATTGTAGTGTACTTAACTTAAAACAATGTGATGTAATATTGTAATGTATGGACTATTTGGGACTGACTGACTAACCGGACATACCCATTAGCCACCACAACTTACATGCCCAACTCCAACACAACGGTTTTTAACCGCTGCAACTGAAAATGAACGGCTTAATAATATATATATATATATATATATATAATGCGTATTACCCAAGTTCACCCGGCTTGGATTTATTATATTTACTTATACTTACTAGGTGGGTGGGTCGGTTTGGTATCTTATTTTAGCCTTTAATTTGAATTCAATAGTTTGTACATGTGCCACACATTAATATTATTACAGGGGCAAAAAACATAATTTCACTTACAAATACATAAAAACCTATCTAATTATGTGACACATAGCAACTTTGGATGGAAAATGACAACTTTGAATGGAAAAGTTAACGGAATGACAAATTTGAGACGTTTTAAAAGTATTAGGGGAACAGATGTAACAAATTGAAGTACATGAGGCAATTTGAGATTCGGGTTATAATAGAGGGGGAAATGATAAAATTAATCTTTATTATTATTGTAATTGTAATACGTAAAAAGTCATTTTCTTATTTATCCATCCGTTTAGCTTCTCCACATGGATAGATCCATCCTTGATTTTGATTTTGATTTTGATTCGTCGACCCTCCCAGAAATTGGAAAGTCTCCCTTTCTTATACTTATTATATTATATATGGTGGAAAGGCCAAGCATGTCTTTGTCTCCCTCCTCATTCATTTCTTATGGATCGCAGAAACACAAACACAAATATATTCCTTCCTTGATTAAGATGATGAGAAGCAGCAAAGCAGGTTCACACTACACACTTCACACTTTCTTATCAAACTCATATATAAACAACTATCAACAACCTAATTACCACTCTTTCGTTAAAAGCGGTCAAATCATGCAAATTTAATTGTCACTGAAACTTCCCAAAAACTAAAGTGCATGCTATCTTAGTTAATTCGTTGTACAGAAATATAGTTAAAAAACGCCTCAAAAACTAAAGTAAAAATCTATCTCAACCATCCATCACAATGGACGATATATGTCAGAACAGAAAGTACTTACATAAACACGTAATTCACTTATCTACTCCGTCCAATTGCATATTTTCTCTAATGTATGTATATATAGCAATATGCTGAATTGTGGATTGGCCACTTATAGAGAGCGGTTCACTGCATTCAATTATACAACTTTCTTGATCAGTTGAATAACACACACTACTCTTAGTTATAATGCGCTTTAACTAAATTACATCCACATATACATATACATATAGCTAGCAGGTTGAATGCAATGAATTGCAGTTGAGTTGGGTGTTGCTCTTGCTCTTGCTGTACTTACTTGAAACCGTGGCCGCCTAAATTTGAGACTGATGTAATGACCTATAAGAAATGGGAATTGGGGGAACAAAATTCAGGGGAAAGCAAAAGCATGCTTTATGATTTGCAAGGTTTGGACTTTGAAGGGGCTTTTAGATATTATTTTTAAATCAAAATAAAAAAAAACTGAGGGAATTGTAAAATAAGGCAATTGCATATCTCAATACTTGAATTTCAAAGCCAACAAAATAGATTACATAGTGATATGTAAAAAGTTGAATCCATACTCACTCAATGCCAAATCATGCATATCTCACAGTCAACTCATTCTGCATCTGTGCCAACCACCTCCATATATTAATGGCTTTATTGTACTGATGCCCTTGAATTATACGGCTTTATACACTTTGGCACCCCAACATTTTTTTTTTGGCAGAATGCTCCCTGAATTCAAAATTCCGTTTCAATCTGTCCCAAATTGGTAACGCCTGTTAATTATTGAACGGAATGAAGCACGTGCCAAATACATGCATAGTCAACGAGGGCAGCCTTCGTCTTTTCACATAACTCCTCCCCTTCTTCTTCTTCTTTTTCTTCTTCTTCTTCTTCTTCTTCTTCCTGATAACAACCCCTCTCCGGCGTCGCCAACAACAACCCTTCTCCAACCACCTTCGTGAAGCCCCAGTCCGTGACGGCTCAGAGCCCCAATAGGCGCCCGCTTCGGCACTACGTGGTAGCGGGGAAGTTTAGCCCCAAGGTGGCCGGGCAGAGCCAGCGCGTGGCCGTCATCGACGGCTGCCTTGCGGGGGGCTTGCGATATGTAACAAATATTGATACAAATCGTAATAAATAAATGTGTGATAAAAATTAAATATTTTGCCCAAATTTTATTACAATATGTAACAAATATTATTACGGATTGTAACAATATTTGTTACGACATGTAACAAGTGTTGATACAAATCGTAACGAACAAATGTGTGATAATAATTAGATATTTTGTTATATATGTGTATCAAAAGTTGTTACCGATTATAACAAAAAAAATTTGCAGTCTGTAACAATATTTGTTATAGCTTGTAACAAAATTTAGACGAACATGGGTATTTTGGACAGTCTGGATGCATATGACTAATAACTTAATTATGACAAACTCAGATCAATTCCTTAAAACTAAAGCTAAAAATAGATCATTTAACTAAAAATCTCTTTATTATTTATAATAAATCTTTTGAATAGAAATATCAAAGATGGCTCACTTGCGGAACGTCATCTACATACAAATTATCAAAATAGTCAATCAACTCTTCTGCGTTAATTACTGTTTCTTGAGCCTAACGATCCACCATCTTCCTTTAAGTAAATCAAGTCAAACTTAATTATAATAATATAAGATATGAGTTGTATTTTTCTTTTCCTCACTATTGAGAACTGCAGAAGCATGGGACAAGCTACTAAATGAATTGAGTGATGAAAACAAATTGGTATCCGTTTTTGAGCAATGAAAAGTGGTAAGCAAAGTAGCAAATTTTGGGCATTGAATAATAAACAAAAGGAAAATAAGGATGTTAAAAGCACAAAGGTCGTGCAAAGCAAAGGGACAACAAATTAGCTTGGCACAAGTTGTCGTTTGGTCAAAGCAAATGCAATGCAACATAATGAGGGCCGTCTGTACTGTATGTTTTTACACTTTTTATTTGTTTATTTTTGAAGTTAGCGGTGGCAAGCAAGAACAAGAAGACAAAAGGAAGGTAGAAAATAGTAGGCATCTAGCTAGCATGTGTCAGATCAGAGCTGAGGAGATTTTCCAATCCTTAAATACAGTGTGTCCTCATCAGTCATCGCAACACAACACATCAGTTTTTTTAATCACATCTTTTGAACTCAAGCAACAAAGATATCACATTCACATTCATAATTAAAGAATATAATACTAAGACCCCATCATCCCATTACCCATTCCCTCTCTAACTTCTTAAACGGATGCGCTTGCCTTTCCCCCCTCCCTTTTTATTTATTTATTTATTTATTATTGTGTAAATTTTGGAGTATTTCTCTACTTTACTCTTATTTAATTTTTAATTATACATATCTTTAATATTTTTTCAAAATAGATCGATAAATTGTAGTCTTAACGAGAAAAGTATAGGATCTGAGCTCCTCCTTTAGTCCGGATGCTCGGTTCGGTTGATTTCAAGGCAGAAAGAGAATATTGAATTCGTGGAAGCATATGCCTGAAACTAAGTGCCTTTTTTGGGGGTAATTTATGTCATTGACATGGCCAGTTTTGGGTTTGGGTTTGGGTTCATCCTCCTCAAATCATAGATTCCATGCTTCACGCAAACACAGTGCAAAAGTGAAAAAGTAATTTGATTCTGAGACCAATTTAGGGCTGTTGCTCCCATCCCACTTTCCACACCTAAGCTAAGCCAACTGAACTCATACCGCCATACATACATACATACGGCTACTCCTCTCTTCTCTTGGCGCTCGCAATGATACTAAAATAAACAAGACAAGTTGCAAGTGTGGCCATCACGTTTTGTGATCTTTTACTAACAAAGCATTACATTACATTACATGTTTTCAGTACTGATACTAGCCAGTAATTTGAGCATGATTGTCAAACAAGGAAATAGACCAACTATAATCTGGGTTGGGTCTCTTCTGTAAAATAACGAGTAGATAGGAGAAAGACACACGCTCTCAAGAAAAGAGATGGATGGATCATGCGTCGGAGCGCAGACTAAAGTGGTGTTGTTGGAAGGGAGAGGGAGAGGGAGAGGGAGAGGGAGCTGCAGGCAAGTTGAGATCTATGAAACAGTGTGGCTGCTGCTTATGAGTAGAAGCGGAGCTGAGCTGAATGTGATGACATGATCTCTTGTGGCCGCCGAGTGCTTGCCCAGACCCAAACACTTTGCAGCAATAAGGGCATCGGAAAACCCTCCTCTGCCCCTGAGGCTGGGACTGGGAGACCACAAGAGCTTCAGCTTCGTCGTCGCCGTCGCCGTCGCCGTCGCGGAAGCAAATGGTGTTGTGGGAACGCATGGCTTGGTGGGATCGGAACGCCTTGTTGCATTTGTGGCACCGATGCCTCCTCCTCCTCCTCCACACGTCTCTGGACAGCATCATAAGGCACATGGCCACGTCCTCCTCCGGGGAACCGTCGGAAACCGAGCTCACCGGCGGCGATTCCACTGCCCTGGCCTTCCGCTTGGATCGTCGCCGGGCGTGCCTCCTGGACGACTCCGTGTCGCAGCCGGAGCCGGTCTCCTGGACGACGCTCAACTCGGAATGTGCAAAGCGCAAGCTTCTCTTGGGATTCTCTCTCAGCGCGTAGAAGCCCAATGCCTTTTCTTCTTCTTCTTCTTCATCTTGGGCTTCTCCGCTGTGTTGTTGTTGGAAGCCGAGCCCGAGGGAGTGTGAGTGGTTGTCGGTGGGAGTGGCCAAGTGAGCTTTCATGTGACCGCCTAAAGCTCTGCCATTGGCGAAGCGGCGGTGGCAGAGCTTGCATCTGTGCCTCTCCATCAACAACCACAAATATCAAATTAAAAGCAGCTCAGCGGAGCAGAGTCAGAGTTGCCTCTCTCTCTTTGAGTAGTGTTGGGAATGGGAAGTCAAGTATATAAGTGAAGTGTATAACATTAACAGACCGAAAGGAAAGGAAAGAGAGAATGACAACTTTTTAAAGGAGTAGGTGACAAGCATTCCTTCCTCCAGGCTCCACTCCACCAATAGACCCCAACCCAACCCAACCCAACCCAAAAATGTGATTTTATTTATGCCTCTCTCTACACACTACAACATCAAATACACAGACAGTTGTTATTTCATTTTCTGTGTGTATTTTATCTTCCAAAATTAATAAAATGAATCAATAAGCAAATCCTAATCCTATTAGTAGTAATTTTATTATGTGTGTGATCATGAATGGGGAAAAGAGGGACAAGTATTGTAACGTGCAGGCTTTTCGCCATATGTCAGTAATTTTACTTTTATTTTACCATGTATCGGTGGAAATGGAATTGCCATAATTTGCCAGTTTGGCTTTGGCTATTCCAAGCGAACTACTACTTGGATGTTGGGTCAGGGGGGTGGTGGATATAATTCCTACCCATTATATACTACTGTTGATGAGATGAGGTGAGGTGATCGTAGTATTCATTGGTTTTTGAGGTGTCTATACCATCATGAATTTTATTGATATTTTCAACATCTCAATAGATTCATTTTATATATTTTTGTATCATTTTCTCCTTTAACACTGTGAGGCCGCATTGATGAAAAGTAATAAGCTAGCTGCTTGCCCAAGCTCTCTTATTTTATGTCATTCACAATTTTTCTTTGGCGTCGGAAAATTTGCGCAAACTGAAGACGATTTCAATCCACATTTATGATCATAAACACAATGAAGTTGACGGTTAACCCACAAACTTGTATATATTGTATAAAAGAACTATTTTGAATGTTGTCTCCTCTTCTTATCCACTATAAGACCAACTCCAACCATCGGTGTATTAGCGTTGAATAGTTACTATTTAGAGCATTGTGCTTCTCTAACCCATGCTAAAGCCCACGCTATTTTCCAGCTCAACAACAGAATCTAGATTGATAATTTAAAACAAATTCTGCATAACAAATTATTAGAAAATCATATCAGAATTTTTATTTTTTATTTTTTTATATCAAACGCTTAATTTAACTCTAAATTCTTGTAATAAAAGTTAAAAAAGGAGAATTACAAAACAAGATCATTCTTAGTACCACTTACTAATCCATGCCCTCTCAAGTGGTGTGCTTATTTTGTTTTTACTCTATATTTATAAAGTGAGTTTTGAAATATAAATTAAAAATACAACACATAAATTATCACTGTGTCAAAAAATAGACCTTCCTCAACATTCCCCTTAAAAAACAGTTATAAGAAGCATGATGAGACGGACCTAAGAGTAAGAAATATGTCTAAGTCCAACTGTAAGTAGTAACTTTGCCAGTTCCGCCTCTATGCTTCTTTTTATTCACATTCCACGCGCCATTCAATTCCCTGCATCACAATCGCACCCACCTTTTGCTTTTTTCTATTTCTCACTTCAATATATATATAGAAGTGAATTTTAATTAAATCTCCGGTGTTCCATTGAACTTTCAAAATACATGTCGTAATTATCTTAAATTTTACTCAACTTTTCATTAATCTACTTTTAGTCATATATTATGCAAATTTTATAGGCATTTGATGGTTGGGGTTTGGGTAAGTACTAAGTAGTAAGCACCAAGTAAGTAGTGGTTTGATGGTTGATGTGGCTTATTTCCTGATCCGTCCTGAGTCCAATATTGCTTCACACCTTCTACATTTCTTCACATTATACATGTGTGTGTGCAGCAGCAGTTGTACAGTACAGTACACACTCTTCCCTCTCTCTCTTTCTCTCTTTCTGTCTGAGCGTACGTGATCACCAACTACAAAACCAATCCTATACCTATACATACATACGTACGTACATAACACAAAGTAACAGAACAAATTATTTTACACTTGTATAGCGAGCGAGCAAAATATAAGTCCAAAGTGCAAACGACACAATGCTATTTTGCAGCTGATCATCTCATCTCTGCTCTACTTTTGAGTCGTCCAGTCCAAACCACCCTCTAATCTGCCACTGTATACTGTGGTGTGGCGTGGTGTTGTGTTGTGTTGTGTTTTTCCATCAGCTTTTGGCAACCACATGACACACACTCTGGTCTTACTTGCGAAATTAAATTAACATTTAATACCAGTATGGGTAACCACAACAGGCACAGGCACAGGCACATTGTGTCCATTTTCCATGCTTATTGTTGAAAAGTAGATCAAACCCAAACCCAATCACCGTTAATTTTCTCTTAAAGAAACCAAAACGCTTTGAATGAAGGGGGAAAAAAAAAAAGAAAAAATAATAAAATGAAAGAGGATCAGTCGCACATTGTGTCCGCTGATTGAAACCTTTAGTATTAAAACCTATGGATGATTGCAAATAATTGGCAATCCAAGGAAATAAATGCTATTGCAATATCTAAATACATTAACAATCACTCACCTATGAAAGAATGGAGAAAAAAACAACAGCAATGTTTTTTAAGATGTGATAAGAAAAAAGGAAGGAAAAATAATTACAAAATGGTACGTAGGGTTACAGTGCAGATCACGGCAACATCCAGGAAGAAATTGGCAGAAAGAGCTAGTAAGCAAGAGTTAGAAGTGAACAAGCATGCATGTAATGTAATGTAGGATCCAATTGCTAATTAATGTTAATTAGCTAGAAGAAGACTGTCCATGTCCATGTCCATGTCCAATATGTGAATGTGAATGTGAATGTGATATCAGTTCCAATATAATTTGGTTACTTTGTTTTTATTGCATGTGGCAATTATATTAGCATGCATGATGCACGCGTCTCATTATTCGCAGTGCACAACTCCTGTCCTTTGTTTCAAGCAAAGTCATGAATTCGACCTTCTTCTTACAATAGCTGATCAGTGAGAGAGAGGAGCAGTGCATTCGATCGTGAATATTAAAACACTCATTTTTCTGCAACGTACGTAATCAACACATGATATCAGCTTCCCTTTATTACACACATTATTATTCATATTCATAATTAACGAAGGTGCATCTAATCTATTGCATTCACCGTTTTATCATATAATTCATGCAGGCGGAGAGCTAATGATAGCTAGCTCGTAATTAACTAGTTCACTTGATGGTCCATTTATAGAAATTCAACCAAACTTCAATATCGACTATATATATATATATATATATATATATATCTATATTACTAGACGACTTGCAAACCACGAGACTAAGAGAAGAAGAGGTGATGAAAATCATACATATTATTTTATGCAATATCATGATAAGAGAGGCTTCTCTGCGTCGAATTCGAACTCACTTGCAATTGCAAAGGCATCGGCAGCGTCATCGGTCATGTAACCCTCTTTCCCTTTTGCCCAAAGCACAAAATACAGCCCCGTAAACATTACGAACATGCCTGCAACGCTGCATGCGGTTGTTTTTATTTTATTTTTTTCAAATATAAAACAAGTCATTAATTAGATGATGAGCCATGCCTTGCAAGTCACAACGTAATTGGGAAGGAAATGTAAATCCATAACCATGCATCCCTTGGCGTAGAGTAATTAATTAAGGTCAGTACGTACCTTCCTAGAGTAACGGATTGTCGCAAAAGGAAAAGAGAGAGAAGGAGAGAGCAGAGGGTGCCGATGGGGCTGAACATTGACACAAGCACAGGCCCTCTCTTCTTCATGGCCCACCCGTTGAAGCTCACGCACACTCCGCTCACTGCACCTCCCTGCATACACACAGACATCGTCATCCTAATCAATCATTTCAACGTCGTATTTCCTTACTCTTAATAATTAATTAGACGGACACACGTACTTACGAGGAGAGAGTAGGCGATGAAGTGGGGAATGGTGAGGAGCGGCCAGCCGGCCTCGAGCTTGTGCTCTTGCAACAATTGCACTGCGGCTGTGAGGACCACCCCGATCAAGGAGGTGGCTGCGCAGAGCGACATTGGTGCGGGGAATTCGCGCAGGGTGGCTGCCTGCAAGACAATGTTGGTCGACAGGACAAAGACGGCTGCCAGCAGATAGAAGCAGCCCATCATCTTCTGCTTATCGAACATGTGATTAATGATGTGAGCATTGTCGTCCTGATTATAAGGCTGGCGATCAAGAGCAGTGGACGTTAATAGGGCGGTGTCGTCGACGGCGGAACCACTTGTAGAGGTTGGGCTAGTGGGAGCGGCGCTGTGCATAATGCTCATTGTCAAAGCACCTCCAACGCACACCAGCGTCCCCACTAATTTCACCTTGCTGTACACGCAGCTGAGTTTCACTCTCTCTATTCTGTTTACAAACGCCATGCAATGCTTAATATACAATATATGTTGTCTTCTATGCTGACGCTAATAACGATAAACCAATTATATACTAATTGTGGAGAATAAATGCGTGAGATGCACCTTAGAGTCCAGGCGATGAGGAAAATAAGGGCTGGAGCGAGGTTGGGCATGGCTGTTGCCATTGTCGGCGAGGTTAGATCGATACCCTTGAGGAATAGAGACTGGAATAAAGTAACCCTGCCAATATTATTAGCCAGCCAGCCATTAAAACACTAGCGAGTGTAGTGTACAGTCTCTAATTAGCTAAGCTTAAGCGGGCAATTAAAAGCTGGTTGAAATATGTTGGAGAATATTTAGATGAGATATATATGTATATAAGCTAAGCCGTGCATGTTGACAATTACAAACTAGCCATTGCAAGTGTTTTTCCCCTTTAGAATAATAAGACATTCTGTAAGTAAAGCATCAACAAGTAATCAATGATGATAAATTTGATAATTGGAGTTTCAAGCATGGATCGATGAAAGAGAGAAGAAATGGCGGCATAAAATGAAAAGAAAAAAATTACCCTCCGAAGGCGATGAGGAGTAACTTAATGAGGAGGTTGAAGGTGAATTTGTGGGGCCATGTATTCCTGTGCGTGGAATGAAGTAATAGAAAAAATTAGAGAAGAATTAAGGAGGAGGAATAATATTGATGTAGGAGAGGAGAGGAGAGGATATAATAATTAAAAAAAGAAAAAAAAGAAAGACCTTTCGAAGTAGAGAGCAATGGGGGAGAGGATGAGGAAGGTGGAGAAGGTGGAGAAGATAACAATGGTGAGAGGGCTGAGCCCAACAGACATTAGATAACTCAGCAATATAGAGTTGCCTGCATACACCAATTGAACTCCAACCAAACCTCCTATTATCACTACGTCTTCCATCTTCATCATCATCTTCTTCTTCTTCTTCTTCTTCTTCTTCTTCTAATTTGCTCATCCCATCTCATCCCTTTCTTATTCTCCTTTCTTATTCTCTTCTCCACAATATTAATTAATTTTAATAATTCAATTAAAGATATAATATTGGATTTGGAACGGTGGTTGCAATCACCTTTCTCTCTCTCTCTCTCTTTTTTTTTTTTTTTTTTTAAATTACTAGATTGGGTTTTGACAAATCATGTGTACTTTGGTGTTAATATCAAAGTCAGCTAACATTCCTTGCGATCCAATAATCTTATCTCATCTCCTCCACTCCATAAATCGCAACGCAACCTCTGAAAACACAACCACCATTTTAACTAGCACCGCATCACCTAACAACCGCTCTCTCTCTTCTTTTGTCAACCAACCTTCTCTCTCTTTCTCTGTCCTGCTAGATTGTTTCAACCTCTCTCTCTCTCTTTCTCAATTTGTTTGGTTTATGACAAATGTACAGCTACCTACATTGTCTCTCCATCTCTCCCTCTATTTCTATCTAATCCCTTGCCTTGCTATATAAACATATATCATTTTATGATTATCACCCTATTTTTAGAAGCTAGAATCCACTTATTATATTATTTTCTCTCTAGAGCTAGAATCCACTTATTTGCAAAATTAAATTGCATCCATTTGGACACGGCAAAATTACGTCGCCAAAAAACAAAAAAAAATTTTAACTTCCTTTTGGGCACATAAAATAAAGGACAAAAGTGGCTGATTTCATTCTTAATTCAAGTTTCAAGGTACAGAAAGGCACGATATAGAAGGAAACATGGATCGGTGGACGGCGACTTTGCTGTCCGTTGTTTTGTCCAAAACTAACTCATGTTTGAATTGAGCTAAGTCATTTGAATTAGAGTGTGCTGTTGACACGCAAACCCCTTGTTCAAGTTTCATCCCCTAAAACTATGCCATTTCTGAGCATTTTCACGGTCATGGTCATTGGCAAAGAAAGAGGAACCGTTTTGTCGTTTATGATTTCTGATACATAACATAAACAAACAATTGCGTTTGCGTGTGTACGTGTAACGTTTTGATATCATGAGAGCCTTGCGGCCTCGTCGACGTGGTGTTTTTTGGACACAAAGCCAGGAGGCTGTCTCCCCTCCACCTCAAAAATTCTGCTTTCGCCCCCATTCCCAAATTGCCCACCCTTATCACGACTCATCGCGGAGGTGGAACTCTCTCGCTCGGGAGCTTGGCCAGAGTGGGACCGACACCCAGCGAGCCTCCTTGCTGTTGGTTGAGGCCACTCTGCTGCTCAACTCTGGTTCCAAACCCAACTGCTACGCCTTGGCCCACCTCCTACGAGCTTCAACCGACCTGGCCTCCCATCTCTACTCTCGCCAGCTTCACAGCTATATGCTCAGATGTGGGTTTTGCTACGATGTTTTTGTCTCCACTGCCCTCATCCGCTTCTACGCAGATCACTCGCTCAGTGATGCTCGCAAAGTGTTTGATGAAACGCCTCATCCCACCGTCGTCTCCTGGAATTCCATCATTTGTGCCTACGTCCGCTGCGGTGAGCTTTCTAAAGCACTGCGTGCGTTTCTTCAACTCAACCGCTGCTCCCACATTTCCCCCGACCCCTATTCCTTCACGGCCGCCTTAGCCGCCTCTGCCTCTGCCGGGGCGAGGCTCCTGCCCTTTGCCTCCTCCATTCACTCCAAGATTCTCAAATTAGGCCTTGAAACCAGCACTGCTGTTTCCAATTGCTTGATTCACATGTACGCCAAATGTGGGTCTCTTGAAGAAGCAATCCTTGCCTTCAACAATACCCTCCATAAGGACGCAATCTCATGGAATTCAGTGATTGGTGCGACTGCCAGGAATGGAAGCCTCGACCAAGCAGTTCGCTTCCTACGACACATGCCTAACCCCGACACAATCTCATACAACGAACTGATAAATGGCATTGCGGAGTTTGGAGAGGTTGAAGAGTCGATCAAGATTTTGTCTATCATGCCGAACCCAAATTCATCTTCGTGGAATTCGATCATAACGGGACATGTAAACAGGAATCAAGCACGAGGAGCTCTGGACGTCTTCTGCAAAATGCACTCAGAGGACGTAGCAATGGATGAGTTTACCTTCTCAAGCCTATTGAGCGGAGTTGCAGGCCTTTCAGCGTTGACGTGGGGTAGGTTGATCCACTGCTGCACCATAAAGAAGGGTTTCGATGCATCTACTGTCGTGGGATGTGCTCTCATTGATATGTACTCCAAATGCGGACAGGTCAATAAAGCTGAGTCAATTTTCCTATCACTTGCACATAAGAATCTGGTTACTTGGAACGCCATGCTCTCTGGCTTTGCTCACAATGGGAAATCCTCGAGAGCGATTGACCTGTTTGAGCAGCTACAAATGGAGAGGAACATAGAGCCTGATGAAATCACATTTCTTAATGTTTTGTCATCATGTTCTCACAACCCAATGCCCTTGGAAAGAGCACTCGAGTACCTCAGATTGATGATCAAAGGTTATGGGATTGAGCCGACGAAAGATCACTGTTGTTGTGTGATCCGGCTAATGGCGCGAAGAGGGGAGTTGAGGAGGGCAACGGGATTGATATACGAGTTGGGTTTCGGGGCTAGTGCATCGGTGTGGAGAGCTCTGCTTGGGGCTTGTGAATATTATATGGACGTGAAGGTTGCAGAGGTTGCAGCTGCAAAAGTGATACAGTTGGAGGGAGACAAGGGTTACGCCTACAATGTCATTTCCAACATTTATGCTTGCTGTGGAAAATGGGATCATGTTTGGGCACTTCGGGAGCTTATGAGGGTGAAAAGAATGAGAAAAGAAGCTGCTTACAGTTGGATCCAAGTAGAAAAAACTTGTCCCAAATTCTCAAGTCTTTGTCATCAAACTTGATTACAAGCAAATTCAAAAAGGAATTTTAAGTTTTCGAATTTTATTATTATTCGATACTTCACTTGCAGAGAATTATGTTAGCAGCACAATTTTACTGAACAGTGCTCTCAACTCTCAAGCACAATATCCTGAGTTAGGCCGAATTATAATGCGAATCACTGAAGCTACATGTAAATCACCACCAGAGCCTCAGCAATAATAACCAAAAAAACAAAACAAACTAATTAAAAATTCCTTGTGTCCTTTCTTCAAAGATCTTCTCTTCATAGAGAAAGAGCCTGCTCAAGTGTCACCTCGGAACTGACAAACCAAGCTCTGAAAAAAGAAGATAATAATTTGAATGAGAAAAGTAAATATATAAATATGTATACGAATATGAATGCAAGGGCCATATATTTTGTGATCTCATCAAGGAGGAAACAAGTATGAAGCGTAATTGGTAATAAAAATTTGGTGGCGGCATGGTGAATGTTGACATGAATAAGGTCTGAAAGAGAGAATAGGTTTAAGACAAGAAAGAGAGAGAAAGAGTGTCTTAAAAAAGGCGGTGTTGGCGAGTGAGAAACAGTGCCCACCTCCTCCAGAGTCCAGACAGACACAGCAGAAATGTCTCACTCACGACTCACGTACCATCAACTCCATCTGCCCAAAACCAGGAGCACCTCTGTTATCTTTATTCACTCTACACTCTAATCTTTAAGGAGAGTGTGTGCAGCAATCATACAGTAGAGGGAGGAGGGAGGGAGAGTGTGTGCTTTTGTTTACTCCTCAACAACACTCTTTCTTCTCATTGATTATCATTGTGGTCAGATTAATTACACAAAAACACCCAGAATGATGGTTTAAAAACAAAATGAAAATGAAAATGATGTGACAGAAGAATGAAGATTTAATCCTAGAATTGAAAATGCGAAGCGTGTAGAATCAATCAATCGTTCTATAGAGTGTGTTCATACTTGAGAACATGAGAATGAAGCAGGGGCTTGTTAAAATCTTTACTATGTGCCTGCAGGAAGAGGAACAAATAATTGATAATCCCAGTCAGACTCAGACAAACTACACATCTGGGCGTGGGCGTGGAGATATGAGAGTGTCAAATACAAAGTGTTTTTGTTTTATAATAGTCAGCTATCCGAACCCAATTATCAATTCTCAAACAGGTTTTATCATTTAAGTGTAAAACAAGAATAGGAATAGAAATAGAGAGAGTACCCTGAGAGAGGGCGCGGCAAGCGCGGGAGGTTGCGGTGAGGGAGGATACCATTCTGGCGGCGGCGACGGCGCTCTGAAGTGGCAAGAGCGACTGAGCGCATCCCAATTGGCCTTGACACCTGCTGTGTCCGTGTCCATGTCCATGTCACCAAAATCACCTCCTTTACTAAATCCAGAAACAGAGTTTTCCACAAAGAAACCTACCTGGAGAGAGAGAGGCGGCGGAGAAGAGGCGTTGAAACCGAACAAGCAGAAGGAGAAAGAGGTCTGGTAGCAGACGAGGCTCTCACTGCAATGGATCTAATGGATGAAGCCGATGCTCTCTTCGCCAATCGACCGCAGACGGAGGCCATCGTCAACTAAAGTTTTGAGTTTTGATGGGAGTGTTAAAGAGACAGACAAGGGTTTTAGCTCTTCGTTTCTCGCTTTTCTTCAATCTTCACTGTGGGCTTGCCTAGGAAGGAAGTAGGAACCCACGGCCCTTTTCTTGTCACATGGAAAAATGGGGGAATTAAAAAATAAAATAAAAAATTATTGTAAGTGTTATTTAATAATTTATACTTTAAATTGTGTATTTTATTGATTTTTATTCTATATTTATAACGTAAAAATAGATGTAAAAATTGAAAATACAATACTAATAGGCATATATTATTAAGGGAATTTGTCTGAGTCTGACTGGGATTAGGGGTACTCAATTGCCTTGCCGACCCGAAGAAGCGAAAAACTCACCCTCTTCGAGTATTTAAAAACTTTCATCTTTATATAATATTGTATTTTATTCCACTGCTGCCAATATGACTATTCTAGCTCTAAACTCAATGACTACTTTCGTTATAACTCCATACAACATCTTTGGAATGCCCTAAACGCCTTTCTTTTGTTTGACCATATGTCATCTAAACTAAATTAGGTGGCCTCAGACCATATCTAATGTTAATGCCAATGCTAATGCTAAATTTGGCACCAAAAAATGAAAAAATACCAAATATAACATTGGCATTCAATTTTTACTCTAATGCACTCAATTAGCATTATCAATGCTAAATACTATTTTATTATTTTTTAGGTGTAGAAATCAAAAAAAGTCAATTAATAGTAATAAGCAATTATTACTTTGTTGAAAGTTGTGTGCTTTTTGAATATTTAATTATTAAAAGTATATGCTAAAATTTGGCATTATGCCAAACTTGGTGCCAAATTTGGCACTAGAAATGGCATTAGATTGGAGGATGTATTTTTCTCTCAAATGCTAAATTTTAACATTGGTACATCTTTTTAGCATTGCATTGGAGATGCTCTCATTTTCATATGCTTTCAGCTGGTGGAGCAACTAAATGCATTGCTTGTTGACGTGACACGGGTGCAAGTAGATGGACTGTAATGTTTGTGTAGCAATTTTCCCCTTCTACTTCTTCAAGAGATAATAACGCAATGTCGTATTATTATATTTATAATATTCAATTGGGTAAATTGTCTTGACACGTAGTTTTACGTCATTTTTAGGAGATAAGAAAAAAAATCTAGACAATGATAGAATGCTTATTCTTGTGTTCGGAGATAATACTAGAAAATTATTGTATCATATTTGATTAGAATATGCATAAATAACAAGGAAGGAGTCCTCTTTAATGCGTTAAAATATATTCAAGAATGCCATGATTATCCCAATATATAAGCCGTGCCATAGGTAGTCCTAGTTAGTTGGCAGCAAATTATTTTATACACGATCGATTACACGAAAAGGAAAGAGAAGTAGACTTTTCAAGGGTATAATCAAAAGAACACAGACGTATATATTATTAGCGTTTGAGCATCAGGCCATACCAAAGCATGACTGCAATTAAGTTTTTATTTGATCTAAACAATCATTATATATAGATAATGTTACTCATCAACCTCGTTTTGAATATCAAAGTTCAACGTCATATTGGAAAACCAAAGTTAAAATAACACTATAACAGGAACTTCAAGCGCGCGCGATGCATTTTGTGTGGTCTCAATCAAGTTTCACTAGCTTCTAGAGATTTTTACGGATTTATCAAATTTTTGGTCACTTTTTTAAAGAGTAGTCATAGTTTTACGAAATTAAGAAATTAGTCATTTTCATCGTGTATCAAAATTTGTTACACGTGTATTAAAATTTGTTACACGATGAAAATGACTAGTTCCTTACTTTCATAAAACTATGGCTAAATTCTTGAAATATGAGCATAAAAATAGCTAAAAGCTAAATCTTCTCGATTTTTAAGGATTTAGCCAAATTTTTTATTTTTTTTTTAAGGATTAGCCATAGTTTCACGAAATTATGAAATTAGTCATTTTCATCATGTAACAAGATTTGTTACACATACATCAAAAATTATTACACATGTATAAAAAATTATTATATGTGCATCAATTTTGTTACACGTGTATCAAATTTTGTTACATAATAAAAATGACTAATTCATTAATTTCGTGAAACTATGACTAAATTCTTGAAACATAAGCTTAAAAATGACTAAAAGTCAAATCTTTTAACTACGTCTCCGCCGCCAAAATATATATAATGTACAAGTTTATACATGGAATTTTGAGTGCACTCTTAGATAATACGATATAAGGATGTTTTCCAAATTAACCATATATATATATTTTTTTTGATGGGCCTGAATTTAACTCAAGCCTGAGGCCCAAAACTTTACTAAGCAAGTCGATGACGGCCATTCTGATGGATAAGAACTAAGGGCGAGATGGCGGCTGACAACCGTCCGAGGCTTCTGGGACTGGCATGAGCAGCAAGCGGCTACTCGAGGCCCTGCGCGCTGCGTTGGGCGCTTGCCCAGGCACCTGCCCGTGGCCCCTGCGCTGCATTGGATGCCTCCCCATGCGCCTGCTTGGTTGGGCGCCTGGACGAGTACGACTCTAGTTCATTCTCAATTATAAATAGGACAAAAATATCAACAAATAGAGCAAGTTCATTCTCCGTAAAATCAAACTTATATTTTTTCTCTTATTTTCCGAGTCTTTATACGTGATTTTGTATCAAAGTCTTCCTTATTCCCTATTTTTTTATGCGTGAAGTTGGTGACGAAAACATCAAATATATATATATATATATATATATATGAGAGAGAGAAATCTTATATGTTCAACAGTAAATTCGATCGGGTCTATACCGTGGGAGTGGGACTCACCTTGTCTTTCACATTCTGCGCTGCAGGACTCCATTGAGTCTATGTTAGATCTTGTTTGTTGGTTTGTTTTGTTTATGTTATTATTATTACTATTATTATTATTATTATTATCATTGAAAAGCAAGTCAATAGTCATTGACTCAGTGGCCCAGTGGGGACTTCTTTTTTCGCATTTGACATTGATTTGGAATTTGAGTGGAAGATGAAGAAACAAGAATAAATTTACGTTGCTTCTTCATAGCCAAAAAAAAAAAAAAAACGTAGCTTATTGAAATTTATGTGAATCTTCTCTCTTTGCTTTTCTAAACGCGAGTAAAGTGACTTTTTGCCTTAGATATATAGTTGTGTTCCAACTTTGAACTTTGAACGGGGAAAAGAAAGCTAATAATGAAGGAATATTAATTGAATTACAATTTCAATATTCTATACATGGCGTGGCAGAATTTTTTTCGTTGAACATTAACTAACTGATTGTGGTGTCCCACTTTTAGAGGTAACTTGTGCAAAAGAGTTAGAGAGGGATTGGGAGATGAGATACTATTTATCTTGAATATAGAGCGATACCTTGGTTATATCTCAAACATAAAGCTAGGCATATTCTAATCTTTCGCTAACCAAGCAGACAAGTAGAAGTAGTAGTGCGTAATTGCCAATTACTTGATGGTAATTCATCGGTCACCACTACATATCTTAGTGCCCCTTTGATTTGTTTATTTACTCATAATTGACCTTCCTTTGTCTACTCAATGGTGATTTTCAAACTTTTATTATTCTCCATACTTGGGTGGGGGTGGGGATGCGAAAAAAATAAAATAAAATCAAATCAAATTTGTTAATTAATATGTACTGTATATGAAATATCATGTATCTACGTTGAAATGAACCGTAGAGTGCTACAAAAGGTAAAATTAAACTAGTCTCCAACGAGAGGAATTTCTCCAAGTAGCATGATCAAATTATGCTCGACCTCAAGATCATTTGTACGGTCAAATTTATAAGACCAAAAAAATAAAAAAATAAAAAAGAAGAAGAAGAAGAAAACGAAGAGAAGGCGAAAAATATAGACACACAACAATATTGATAAATAAATAATAAAAAAAAAGGAATCAAGGGTGTATTTATTTACAGTTATATACAATATAAGGTGCTTCGAAAAGAATTGATATTATTTGTTGTTCAAAAATCGAATCCAAAGAAACAAACAAAAAATAAAAGGAGGCGGTTATATATAGGTATATATACGGTGGTATGGTATGGTATGGTATAGAATTAAGTAGAGTATAGATGGTGGTATATGTGTAAATAAATAATCATTAGGTTAAAGGAAAGAAAAGGAACAGCAGAGCAGTGGTGAGAGCGGAGGAGAGGCCAATGTAATTGGTATTTTTGGGAGAAAGGGAGCGGTCGGAGTGGTCAGAGTGGTCGGAGTGGTGGTGCTGTTGCTGAGCGGCCAAGAAAGCGGTGAGTTTGAAGTTAGGGTTTGAGCCGTACAAGGCCTGTACGCCTCGGACGTCGTCCACCTTGAGCTCGACCTTCTTGGTCCGAGGGCTCAAGCTCGGATACATCACCGCTTCCTTCACCGATGAGTGGCCCAACCCAAGCACGTGACCTATCTCGTGCGTCACCACCGACTCCAGGTCAATGGCCTCCTTTGACTTCTCCGACCCCATGTCCACGGCCCACGTCTCTGCCGCGTCCAGGTGGAACCTCCCGTTCTCCGGGGAGAAGGCGTGCGCCAGCACTCCCAGCACCCCGTCGAATGCCTCCCCGTCCCCATGATCCCCTCTGTAGAACCCTATCTTTATGTCCGCCGACCAGTACTCCTCCGTCTCCGTGAAGTTCACCGGGATCACCGCCGACCACCGAGAGAACGACCGCCTGAACACGCCCGCCACGGCCTCCGAGCTCACCCGCTGCTCGATGGTGTGGTCCGGGGAGAAGGCGTACGAGAGGCTCATGCGCTCCCACCGCGGCTTCCCGTAGAAGTAGGCGTAGTGGCGGGTGCTGTGGCTGCGGCTGCCGCTGTGGCTGTCGCTGTCGCTGACACCGCAGCGTGGCAGCATGATGGCAGACACGGTGTCGGAGTCGAGCTTGCCGGTGACGGGAAGGCCGAGCTTGGTCTGGTAGAGTATAAGGGCGGATTCGAACTGGTCGTCGAAGTTGTCGTCGAAAGTAAAATTATTGGATTGAGGGGGCGGAGGGAGAGGCAGAGGCAGAGGCAGAGGCATGTATCCGAAGCGGTGGAAGTAGTCCTTGAGTTTGGACATGCCTTGGACGGAGCTGCCCTTGCCGGCTCCTACGAACCGGCTCAAGTCGTGGCCTGGCTGCGGCTGCGGCTGCGGTGCTATGGGTGTCGGCCTTGCGCTAAGGCCGCAGGGGCAGTTGCATACGCAATAATAACACGACAGGAATAGGATCATCATTGTGGAGGAATTGGAGTAACCCAATAACCCAAACATTCTGTCTCGATTACACCCAATCCCGCCTCTCAGGGTCAGGGGCTTTCTTTATATATATATATATATAGTAATAGTTGCGAGTTGAACGAGGGAAATTAAACCCTTTTAATTTATAGAGATGGATTACTTGGTATTTTGGGGTTAATATCCTTCAAGTTCAACTAACTAAGACAAAAACCAAAACCCCCAAAAACGCAGCTAAGATCAATGTCAACTATGACTACATACTATTAAAATATTGTTAAGTAACATTAATATTGGGGGCATATAGATGAAGAATATGGAAAGAATTAGAAATGGGAAGGAAAGCAATGGAGATTCTGCCGTGCGCGCGTGGCTTTTTATTAATTTGGAGATTAATGTGGGCTGTGGCAGGGGCTGATTTTGGTGAGCTAATTTAGTTTGGTGGGCAAGCAAACCACTTCTGACTTATGTTTGTTGCATGTACATCTAGGAGATGAGAAGAGTTCCTTTGGTGTATCAATAACAGATATTTGTCGTCGACCATATTATTTTATTGATCCCTTTTAATTATACCACTTGTCCCCGTGTATATATAGCATAAACTAAAGCAGCTGATCATCATCACATATCATATGGTTAATCCAACTTCTCTCAGTAGTAAGTGGTCTGTTATAAATAAAACAGTTTTCTTGACCAAAACAATTTAATTATTAGGTGAATTTTGACATCCATCGTTGTCTTCAACTACAAGTAGCACACTGTACACCCCCAACTTCATGAATCACATACCACATATATGTAATGTATGTATATCACTTTCCAACCTTCCTATTCCTTGGGGCTTTGTGGTTTGATTAACTTAATTGTTCAACTACAAGTTGATACTGTAAGACACGCAACTAATTACGCAAAAATATTACGTGTATATAACTATATATATATGTATATGCACAAAGCCCTGTTTTCAAGAGCGCTCTTATAATTTCTCACGTTGCAGGTCATTAATTACGAGGAACGAACAAGCGTGTAAATGATGAGCAAGAGAAGACGAGTTTATTAAAATATTGCCTACATGCATATATGACTCGATATGGTATTGGTTCCAAAATTGCCTTCACTCGAATCACCTTCCAAAATTGAAATTACTGCATGGATATTAAACCTTACAGTAGCTGAACAAAATTGTAATAAACAAGAGTCAATTATTAAGTACGATCAGTTATATATAGAGTTGAAATAATTAAAAAGTTAAGAAAAGACGAGACTGAGCCTGATAGCATAGGGAGATGGAGATTGGAGACCATTCTTTAATGCTATATTAAAAAGAAATGACAATTACATGTATTTGATTTGATGTTAATAGGGAGGGTCGGAGTTGTGTGTATCAATTCGCTTTCAAATAGAAACGAACTAATAAGTAAGTTTATCCAATCTGCAGGAGTGACCCAACCACAGCCTCTACGAATTTTATCCAATCACTTGCCCTTTGCTTCTGTTTGACTCCAATAATCATTGACTTATTATTATGGACAGTATTATTCAGCTCCAGGCATACAGTATTATTAACAGCTCTTCCTCTTCACATACATACGCACACACATATACTTCTCATTCACATGTGGAAGCCATACATGAAATAAAAGTATTAAATGCACGTGTATAATTAATTGTAAATTAATGAATTGTTATAAAAGGAATAGAGATAATGATAGAGAAATAGAGATAACATATTCTGTCTCTTTTTCTCTGTCTCCTTTTTTTAATAAGATTTTGATACGCAGACAAAAATAGTTATTATAATATAATATGCAAAGTGATTGAGAAATTTAAATATTTTGATTATGTGTCATAATTTTATTAGAGAGACAGCGAAAGAGACATACAAAAGGACGGAGGATTTGGACTCGAAAAATAGGATCTTGGATTTGAATTCTTATAAATAATATTCACCTTAGTAAAGTGAATCATCAATTATATATATTTTTTTATTTATCTAAATATGTATTATATCTAAATCGTTTACAAACTATTATTATAGTTTCACATAGTAAGTAAAACTATATATTGACATCGATCAGTTTTAAGGAAAAAGAAAAACATCATTAGACATATATTTTGTGAGATCTTCTTAATAAAACGACATTTTTTTATATAATAAATTATTTATATATAAATAGGTCTAAGATTTTAGAGATTTTTAAGGATTTAGCCAAATTTTTGGTTATTTTTTTAAGCATTAGCCATAATTTCACGAATTTAAAGAATTAGCCATTTTCGTTATGTAACAGTTTTTGTTACACGTGTAATAAATTTTGTTACCCATGTAACAAATTTTGTTACGCCCAGTAATAATTTTTGTTACACGGGTAACAAAAATTGTTACACGTATAACGAAAATTGTTACACGTGTAACGAAAATTGTTACACAACGAAAATGGCTAATTCCTTAAATTCGTGAAACTATGGCTAAATTTTTGAAACATGAGCTTAAAAATGGCTAAAACCCAAATCTTCTCAAGATTTTAATACATTAGGCTCGAATTGGAGGAAAATAAATATTATAATGGCCATTTTATAATAGTCTTTGTGATTGTATATGATGCAAATATTAATAAGAAATAATTGAGTATATTAGTCATTTTTAAATGATGTTTTAAGAAAATAATTAAAGTTTTTTGTTAATTAAGAAATTAGTCATTTTTTTAAGGGCCCATTAGCAAAATGACTTGTTAAAATAATATTTTTTAAGAAAATGACCCAACTATCCAAAAATTAAATTATTAGCCTCAAGCCCATGTGAACTGTCTAAAATACCCTTATTCGCCCAAATTTTGTTACAATCTGTAACAAATATTGTTATGGATTGTAACAATACTTGTTACGACATGTAACAAATATTGATACAAATCGTAACAAACAAAAGTGTGATAAAAATGAGATATTTCGCCCAAATTTTGTTATAATCTGTAACAAATATTGTTACGGATGTAACAATATTTGTTACAACAAGTAACAAATATTGATACAAATCGTAACCGACACATGTATGATAAAAATTAGATTTTTTGTTATATATGTGTATCAAAAGTTGTTACCTATTGTAACAAAAATTGTTACAGTCTGTAACAATATTTGTTACAGATTGTAACAAAATTTGGACGAACGTGGATATTTTGGACAGTCTGAATGTATGTGAATGGGTCTGGAGGCTAATAACTTAATTATGACAAACTTAGGTCAATTCCTTAAAACTAAAGCTAAAAACAGGCCATTTAGTTAAAAATCTCTTTTTTTTAATTATATGATAATGCATTTTTATATGCCTATAATTTATTTATATACTAGTGATTAATAAGTTAAAGTTGACTATTTTCTTTAAACTATGGACAAAAAAATAACTAAATACTAGATAGATCGCAAGCAACTTGATTAGGGTTTTTCTTTAATAATTTACAAAACAAATTAAAGAAACTTTATGAATTGTGTACTTAAAACAAGATTGCAAGTACATCTATAAATATGTCTCAATATATTACAATTGTATAATTTCATTATTGTACAATACATGTTATAATTTCTCTTCTTTTTTTTTTTAATAAATATATTTTAGTATTTATTGTTGGTTTTATAAATGTTTAAAATTATTTCGACTGAAGTCTCTCAGCTCTTTTCTCGCCCCCACCAAATACTACTTTACCAATTATCGAAAGAAAAGTGAAAAAGTTTATTAGGATTGCCAATAGTTACGGTGAGTGTGTGTGTGAGTGGGAACGGAGAAAGAGAAGAGTAATAACTAATAAGCCTTAACATCATTTAATGTAGCAATGTAGAGAGAGAGAGAGAGTATTTGTATTGAATAAATTAAATATATAGTAAGAGAGAAGAGAAGAGTGTGAGAGATATGGAGATGGAATGATTGGATCGGTGGCGGTGGGGGGGGAGAGAGAGAGAGAGGAATATTATGATATGATAATGGTAGTGTTAGTGATGAAGAAGAAGCCCAAAACGACGGTGACGATGGCGTGCGGTGCAATGCTGTTCGCTGTGGGACTCATCTCGCTCTTCACTGGACACATCGCCTCCGATCTCGACTGGGACTGGGATTCCTACTCCCGCCGCCTCGCCATCGCCAACGTCAGCCCTTCTCTCTACCGCTCCACCCACACCACCCCCATTCCCATCTGGAATTCCACCTTCTCCCACCACTTCTACCCTTGCTCCCGCAGAGGCCCTCGCTTTCCCAGTCTCTCTCTCTCTCTCTTCTCTCGCTTCTCAAACAATTAAGTTTCAATCTTTTTCTTATTCCCCATCCTTTTCTCATTCTTTCTCAGGCGCTACTCGCGAGCGATTCTCCAATGGATATTTGCTCATTGCAACAAGTGGAGGCCTCAACCAACAACGAACTGGGGTAACCTGCCTTTTTCTTCCACTCCACCTGTTTGATTGCTTGTTCTTACTGTTACACTGCTTTAGCACTGAACGAATACAATGTCATGCTCTCTTTTTTGTTATTGACATTAAAGCAACTACACAAACACCAAACCCAAACCCAAACACAACAAAACATGGAATCACACACCTAACGGCGGCAATATCTTATGTTTGATTATTGTTTAACTTTTTCCCTGTCTCAAGGTTTTTATTATTATTTTTTGATGTTTGTGAGAGTAACAATTAATTATAAGGTCAGACTAGCGTTAGAGTTGCCAACCTAGAAATTAATTATTTGCCAACCAAATTCTTGTTTTGAGAAGTACTCCACTAAAGTGCAAGAGGGTCTCGTCAGTTCTGCTCTTCGATCACATACATGTACGTTTGTCAAATCACTTATATTTCCTAATTTGACTCATTCTACATTGTCATGGTCGTTCTGGAAGCTTGAAGAAGAAAGTTGTATTGAGTGAGTGATCGTTTAGTTGAAAAGAATTTTCTCTACGTACGTTTGGTGCACCATATAAACTCATGTTATTGCATTAGAGAATACAATACGGTGTTTGGCATGTTCAAACTACCGTAATATAATATAAATTTGTGTTATCTAGTACAAAAGAAATCCTCCATATTAGATTGTATTATCTACTCCAATGTCTAAGATCATCTTTTTATGGTTTTGTATAATAGTTTAGACAACACACAAATTGTATAGTCTTATACGTTTATTTGTAATACAATACAATACGACGAACCAAATGTGCCCTTAGATTCCTGACACAAACATAGAAATAATTTTTAATTTTTCTCTTTCCATTCCATCCTAATTCCAGAATTCACGTCCTCCCCTTTCTTCGCTTGAAAGAAAAAAAAAAAAAAACGTTCCAGATAACTTTAGCTTGGTTTTATATAGTGATGGGAGCCTGCCTGAGGACCTGTCTTACCGTGAGAAAAACAACTGTGAGAGAAGAAGAATAGATGGAATGGAGCTTGTCTTAAATGTTAGCAAAATCTGATACCATTTATCTCATTAGAAAATGACAATCTGTTTGCTGCTATCAGATAACTGATGCCGTCGTTGTTGCTCGGATTCTTAATGCCACACTGGTTGTCCCAGAGTTGGATCATAATTCATTTTGGAAGGATGATAGGTGATTTGATTTACCTCTTCATAATTATTAGATTTTAATTTTTTTTTTCATTTGCCTTTTGTGGCTGTGGTTGGGTGATGGTGATCACTTCCTAATTGCTCGCTTGCAGCAACTTTGTTGACATTTTTGATGTCAATTGGTTCATCTCTTCCCTTGCAAAGGATGTGACCATTGTCAAAAGAGTTCCTGATAAAGTTATGCGGTCCATGGAAAAACCGCCATATACCATGCGCGTTCCTAGGAAATCAGCCCCTGATTATTACCTTGATCAAGTGTTGCCCATACTTTTGAGAAGACGTGTAAGGCTACTTAACCAATTTTTGTTTTTGTTCATGTTGAATGCCTAACTTGAACAGGTTATGGTTTCTCGCCAACCTACTACTAACATTTAGGATGTTTTGCAGGTTGTCCAATTGACAAAGTTCGATTATAGGCTTGCAAATGACCTTGAAGAAGAGCTGCAGAAGTTGCGCTGTCGTGTTAACTATCATGCTTTAAAATTTACTAAACCTATCCAGGAGCTTGGTCTGAAGCTTGTCAATAGAATGCGACAGATGGCAAAGCGCTTCATTGCAGTCCACTTGAGGTTTGTTCCTTTTGTGCATATATGTCTATAAATAATAGGCATGCGCATAGATAGTATACTTTCCAATAATTCAGCTGACTGTAGTCTACAAACAGGTTTGAAGCTGATATGCTGGCATTTTCTGGGTGTTATTATGGTGGGGGTGACAAAGAGAAATACGAACTTGGTGAGATAAGAAAACGCTGGTCAACGCTACCTGTGAGTCACTAGCCTTTTCTGACCTTGATTTTCTTGTTCATCTACACAATTGGAAGAATATTATGACTGCAATTCGTACTTGCGTGACGATTTTTGTTTACTTTTATAATCTTTAACTGCACCTGGTGCGCTACGTTTTGATTATCAAAATATCTGACTTGAGTCCCATGCTTATACTGATGAAGGTCAAATTTACTTTATTGTGCCATATTATTCTGGATCTTTTGTACAGGACTTGAGTCCCGACGGAGAGAGAAAGCGAGGAAAATGTCCACTTACCCCTCATGAAGTAGGCTTGATGCTACGAGCACTTGGTTTTGCGAATGACACATTTCTTTATGTTGCTTCTGGTGAAATATACGGTGGAGAAGAAACTTTACGACCTCTAAGAGAACTCTTTCCAAATTTTTACACAAAAGAGATGCTTGCAACTGAACAGCTTAAATCCTTTCTTCCATTTTCTTCACGCTTAGCTGCCATTGACTACATTGTCTGCGATGAGAGTGATGTATTTGTCACTAATAATAATGGAAATATGGCTAAAATTCTTGCAGGTCGAAGGTAAGAAGAATATTCTATGTTTTTTTTTTGCTGCTCCTTATTTCAGGGGAGAGAGCTATATTTGTTTTTTATTCCTTTCCGTGGTTCACAGGAGGTATATGGGTCATAAGAGGACCATTAGGCCAAATGCAAAGAAGCTTAGTGCTTTGTTCATGGCAAGGGATCGCATGGATTGGGATACTTTCTCTAAGAAGGTGAAGTCATGCCAGAGAGGATTCATGGGTGAACCAGATGAGATGAGACCTGGGCGCGGTGAGTTTCATGAATTTCCACACAGTTGTATCTGCGAGAAACAATTTAAGGATTTGGAGACCAGCCATCATGTAGATAAGTCAGAACCCACTGCGATAGACTTGAGAATGCAGGTTGCAACTACATATGGTGGAGAGGAAGCCAAAGTGACGAGTGGTTAACAATGCCAAAATTCTGGACTTATGGGGTTTCAAGAAGAGACGTTAATTTCTTTTTTACACTGGTAGAAAAAGGATTATTGAACAGCGGTTGAAGAGGGGGTCTGGTTACTAATTGAAGTTAAAATTATATCTGTAGCTCTATTCAACATGGTAGCGACTTGGCGGTTGCACCGTTAGTTTTGGCAATCCATCAGACAAGCTCAAAATTTCAAACAGCTTGTCATTTTGAAACCAATTTAATAGGTCTCTGTTCAGCATGTTGATTAAGTTGTTGAACGACATGATCCGACCTTGTATAGGAGAAGGTTCTCTTATTTTGCTGCAATTGTCCATAAATGATTTTGCTAGATAAATATCAGTGTAGTTATGCAAGAAACTCACCTCAGTCCGTTGTAAGTTAGAAAAAATCTAATTTTATATATGGTGTATTAATTTTCTGTGAACTTGTAATTTTCCGGTGCATATGAGATTATATGCAAGTGTGTATGTTAGAAGATACGTAATCTTGAATCGAACGAGTTAAACTTCGTTTAAGTTAACTGAGTATGTCTATCTGTTGAGGCATTTTGTAAGAATAATATTTATGATTGTGATGCATCTTCATAAGAAAATAGTAAAGAAGCAAGCATTGATTTGGGTTTGGATTTCATAAGATGCTTAGTACGAGCACTTCATAGAATATTGGAGGAGCATCGCCAGTTTCTGATGAAGACAAGGGTTAGCGTGTTTTTATTTATGGAAGTAGAAAAGAGGGGTAAAACATTTTCACCAATTGATTAGGCGGCGAAAATTTGGCGGAATTACTGCATTCTGCCATGCCATGAGATGCCTTTTTGGCTTCAAGAAGGCCGTGATTCACAGGAGACTGGCAAATGTGTGTCCTCCGCCTTGTTGTCTTCAGCTTCTCGAGCCAGTTTTCTCTCAAAATTTTGCATTTTTTTTTCTTCTCACCCCAAAGAAGAATGTACAACCCAACGATGATAGAACCTAGCAGGCTGCTGAGTCATAGGAACACGCATATGGAGGTTATCGAACAATCACGAATGCAACGTTGGAACGTGCAAGAAACAAGTGAGGGGCGAAATGACCTTAGGAGGATGACATGCCACTTTTTTACAAATAAGGAAGACATAAAAGGAAAAGGAGGCATCATAGTATTTTGATAATAAAAAAAGTGACATAACAAGTAACAGTGACATAAATTGCAAATTTAAATATCAAATGTGGTATGAGATTAAATTAAAAAAAAAAAAAGCTTAGGGCTATGCGATATATAAGTGAATAGTTTTGTAATAATAAAAAATTACAATGATATTAAAAAAATGTTTGTTTTCCTTAAAATTGATTTATGTTGAGGGGAAACGACAGAGCGTTTGTGTTGGCGTAAGTGGAATAGGACTATAGGAGGATGGCTTAGATTTAACGCAACGCGGAGAGAGAGAGAGAGAGTATATAACATTAAACATAATGTAATCTGGAGTGGAAGACGAAACGACACAGAGATAGAGAGCGGTTGGCGTTGGACTTAGATTTAACGCTACACGGCCTTTTGCCTTTTGTATAAGAGAGAAAGAGAGAGAGAGACAGAGTGAACAAAATCAATCAAACAAACAAACAAGCAATAGAAGACGACGACGAAGAAAGAAGATCGCATCCGCATCGAATCGAGTGTTTCAATCAACTCTCCGACTCCCACACTAACCCTAATCGCCATTCGCGTGCGTCTCTGCCTCCGACTACTCTTTCCATCCATCCATCCATCCTCCTCTTTCTTTCTTCCTCGCACAAACCCTAACTTTAGCTTGTTGCTTCTGCTCTTACATTTATTGATATTGATTCATTCATCGCACTTTAGGGCTGCCCTTCCTTCTGCTCTCTCTCACCAATTCACAGTCACTCAAATCATCATTGTTTTGCAAAAATCCCTTTTCTATTCATTCCAAAAAGCTATTACTTGGTCGCCCCCGATCGATCTTTTCTTTTATTTGGATTCTGATTCTGATTCGATTGTCTCATTATACGAAAATAATAATAATAATAGTGCCACTCTCTTCTCTCCAATTAATGGAGTTTCCCCTTGAATGTAGTCTCTTTAAATTATTATTATTATTACTGATTGCTTTATCGTTTCTTTTGTGTTACAGGCTCTCTTCTTCAGCTTTGGCCTATAACCACCACCATGTTCGGTTCTTCTAGCCGTAAGTACTCCTTTTCCCCCCCGAATTTTTCTTCTTTCTGGCTCTACACCGAGCCCATTACTTTACTTTTGCTTATTGCTGTCGCTCTTCGTTTTTACGCTATAACGACTTTAAGTTTGGTTGCTTTTGAATTGTGTTGAACCGTGATGGTTGTGTTTTCTAGTTTGTGCTCTCTTTCTCATCAACATTGCCTGCCTTTCATGCTTTATTCTCCTCTAGCCTTGATCAGAATAGCTTAATGAGTTTAATATGTTAAAAACAAACAGCGTTTGGGCAGTCATCTAGCAGCAGCCCTTTTGGGTCTCCGTCGGTCTTTGGGCAGACTGGCAATCAAAGCAACAATCCTTTTGCTCCCAAACCCTTTGGCGGCAGCACAACGCCGTTTGGCTCTCAGGCAGGAAGTTCCTTTTTTGGGGGCACTTCAACTGGTGTCTTTGGTGCCACTCAGTCGTCTTCCCCATTCTCTTCAACCACAGCTTTTGGCGCTTCATCCTCACCAGCTTTTGGAGCATCTTCTGCTCCCGCTTTTGGCGGTAAATGATAAAATCCTTGTTCTTCTTTTCCGTATCATGCATGCTACTTATGGAATTGATTGATGCTGTCATTATTGCTGGTGGATAGACGGGTGAAATGAAATTACTGCTTTTTACTCATCTATTCTTCATGTTTTGTGTGCAGGGTCTTCAGTATTTGGTCAAAAGCCCGTTTTTGGAGCATTCGGATCCACTCCCACTCAACCAAGTCCTTTTGGAAGCACGGCGCAGCCATCACAGCCAGCATTTGGGAACAGTTTATTTGGTTCCTCCACACCTTTTGGTGCATCAAGTCAGCCCGCCTTTGGTGCTGCCAGCACCCCTGCATTTGGTGCTTCAAGTACACCAGCCTTCGGTGCTTCCAATGCTGCCTTTGGTGCTTCGAGCGCACCGGCCTTTGGTGCTTCCACCGCGCCGGCCTTTGGTAGCACTGGAGCTGCATTTGGTGTCTCAAGTTCCTCTTTGTTTGGATCTGGAGGAGCTTTTGGGGCTTCAAGCACCCCTGCTTTTGGTGCACCGACTACCCCTGCTTTTGGTTCGTCGAGCAGTGCTCCTGCTTTTGGTGCATCAAGTAGTCCTGCTTTTGGTGCATCCAGCGCTCCTGCTTTTGGTGCCTCAACCACTCCTGCTTTTGGGGCCTCAAGTACTCCAGCATTCAGCTTTGCTTCCTCGCCCGCTTTTGGTCAATCGACTTCTGCCTTTGGTAGCACTGCTTTTGGTACTACTACTTCTCCTTTCGGCGCCCAGAGTTCTATGTTTGGTGAGTCTCTTTGAAGGTCTATTTGTCTTGTTTTTTTCTTTTTGCATTTTGCTTCCGGCCTCACATGTTTTTGGTTGATTTTAAGTTGTGCAGCATTATATGTACATGTGTTTTACATATTCTTGTACGGCCATGAATTGATGCATTCCCATATGTTATAAACAGGAGCCCAGTCAACGACACCAACATTTGGGAGCACTGGTTTTGGGCAGTCGGCCTTTGGAGCTCAGCGTGGGGGAAGTAGAGTTGCTGCTTATTCACCAACACCTGAACCAGACAGTAGCAGTACCGGTGCAACAGTTGGAAAGTTAGAGTCAATTTCAGCAATGCCTGTTTACAAAGATAAAAGCCATGAAGAACTGAGATGGGAGGACTATCAATTGGGAGATAAAGGTAGGTTTTTTATTTTTATTTTTTGGCGGATTTTCCACCATGTTTATATTTAGAGACTTTTCCCCCCCCCCAAAAAAAATGGTGGTACTGACTCAACTTTTTAATCTATGTAATTGTAGGTGGACCGATGCCTGCTGTGCAGTCTTTAGGGGTCAACTTCAGTACATCTACTTCACAGCCAAGCCTTTTGGGTCCTTCACAAGCATTTAGCCCATCATCTTCAAGCCTGTTTTCAAACACAACCACTTCTAATTTGTTCGCTCCAAAAACGCAAACTCCACTCTTTAATAGCACAGGATTTGCGCCGGCATCAAGCTCTTCACCCAGCCTTTTCAACCCCACTTCAACAACCCCTTCGCCATTTGCAACAACTTCAGCCCCCTTTTCCAATACATCTCCATCTCTGTTTCCTTCAACCTCACCTGGTTTTGGGCCATCAGCTTTTCCTACACAAACTCCAGGATCAGCTCCGGCATTTAATTCCAGCTTGTTTCCATCTGTAACTCCCATTAGTCAGACAAACAGTGCTTTCGGACAAACTACCTCTGCTTTTGGGCCAAGTCCAACTCCTTCCTTTACACAGCCAAGTATATTTTCTAGTCCTTCGACTGGGTTTGCTAATGTCTTCTCAAGCACTTCATCACTCACTGCCTCGACAAATCCCTTGGCTTTCAATCAAACACCTGTAAGTATACATATGTCCTGGTTTGGTTGTAGCTTTGTTTGAAAATTATACTATATCTTTAGAGCTTATCTGCTATGCAGCAGTACAAACTTATACTTTTTTTTTTAATTGTTGTATGAAACATATCTGTTATAATAGCTAATTATTCATCTTGAAATGAGTTGCCGAGCTTTTAGTACATATGTTGTTAATGACGGATTTCATTGGGGATGATGATGTGAGATATGTTTAGGATATTGAGTTTAGAAAATTGCAGACTTTGGGCTTGTTGATTGTAGTATCATACTTTAGTTTTAGGGCACTTTATTGAACTGTGGATCTTCTTATGTGTGCTTGATTGGTAATTTGGAATTTAACCTTCTTCGTCTCATTAGCTTTTCCAGTTCGTTATGTTTATCCCCCCACGTCCAACATAACGCTTGATTGTTGTTGTTGTTATTATTGTTATTATCATTATTATTACTCCTATTACTATTTCTATTATGTTGTTGTGTATTTTAATTCAATGTTTGCGCTTGTGTGGTTGAATGATTTTCATTTTTATGCAAATTTTATTTTTTTCTTGTGTTTGCCATTTATTCTTTTCATGCTTGCAGCAGCCCTCCTTTTCTGGACCATTTTCAGCAGCTCAGCCTGCACAGACTACTGCTTCTTTTGGGTTCTTCTCTCAGCCGCAACAAGGTAAAGTAACAACCTTCTACAATATTATCGTGTAAATTATTGTGCTGACGTATCCATTCGTTTCCGTTTTGTAGCCAATGCAGGAGTTACTGCAGCAAGCATGTTTGGACACCTGTAAGTCATAAATTACCTCTCCTATGAGTTGTTATTTATTTATTTTAATTATTTTGTTAAGATTACTTGTTGGTTGAATACTTTCAACTAGCGAGTTCACGGATGGCCCTGGGATCCTCAAAGAAAAAGAAATTTAGACTCACACACATTGCATGCTGTAGACATGGGAGTTTTTAGATCCCCTTTTATTTTCTCCGTTAAAAGTAATTCATTTTTCATCGATCTCTGTGCATTTGTCTTTTCCAGGAGTGCCAGTCCAAATTCTGCTGTTGTGCAGCCAATGCCTGCTTTGAATCCCTTTGGGACACTACCTGCAATGCCTCAAGTTTCTATTGGTCGTGGAGGAACTGCCCCATCAGTTCAATATGGAATATCTAGCATGCCTGTAAGCTCAATTTATCTGGGTCCTTTTTCATTTGTCTACTTTCTAAAATTCAACTCGAATAGCTAGCCTCATTGTTGTTTCTTTTTCTATTTGGTGGGAAGTGGTCATAATGCATTTGATGTGATGACAAATAAAGACTGGATATTATTTCCTTTTCTTTTCAGGTACAAGACAGAGCTGCCCCTCTTAGGATATCATCATTGTTGACTTCTCGACACTTGTCTCAGCGACGAATCAGGTTGCCTGCTAGGAAATACCATCCAAAAACTGATGGTGCAAAGGTGTGGATGCTACCTCAGCAGCCCTTGATATGAATATTTGTTTTTTACTATTTTTTATTTTTTAGTTTTATTATCTCAGTTGGGAGCTACATGTGGGTGTTTGTTTTTTATTTTATTTATTATCTCTTTTGCAGGTCCCATTTTTCAGTGATGATGAGGAAACAGCTGGCACACCAAAGGCAGATGCCTTATTTCTTCCTAGGGAAAACCCCAGAGCACTTGTGATCCGTCCTGCAGAGCAATGGCCTTTGAAATCTAGTGCTGATAAAGCATCCGCATTCAAGGATACTTCACCAATACACGAGAATGGTAAGTTTCTGTCTTTGCGCTTGAGTCATATGCTAGTAGAAATTAAAAAGTTTGTTTGTTATAGAATAAAGAGTTTTCTTGGTCATCTGGAATTATAACCGTTCTTTGCATTTGAGTCTTTCATATTTGGTTCCATTCATTATTTCTGCTTTCTTCCTTTTGGTCTCTTGTTTCGAAAAGGAAAAAAAAAAAAAACCCGCAGTATTAGTATGCAAATGTATTATTAAAATACCTAACAAAGCAAAGTCAATGAAGGCTAAGTGTGATCTTTTTAAAGATATAATTGATTTGCGTTAAAAGCAGTATTGGTTCTCAGCAAAAGAAATAAATGAAAAATAAAAAAATAAGTATTAGTTTGCACTTGTATTACCTAATAAAAATACCATATGAAACCATTGTATTATGCATGGATACAAATCTTTTCATATTGAAAAAAATTATTTTCTTTGATTTTCTGCCGAGAAAATTCAGGCCTAACTACTTTCTTGCTTGCTTCATAACCATGTGGACTTAGGAAAACTTTCTGAAGTTGCACGTACTGCCTTGGGCGGAGCCAACTCTGAAGACAAGGATAGTACGTAACAAAAAGTTTCATGAATTTCATGTGACCTGGTAAATTTTTTAATTCAGTTTGCATTTTGTTTCTGTGTTTGTCTAAGATTTTCCATGTTGTTACAGGAAATTCACTTGAAGATGGTCTCCTTCAGGAGAGAGTCAGTTCTGTCAAAGCGAACCAGAAGCTTAATGGAGTAAATGATGATCATGCTCTTCGGAAGGGGGATTCTTATATGACGCTCAGTGGGCACAGAGCTGGTGAAGCTGCCATTGTCTACGAGCATGGTGCTGGTATCGAGGCTCTAATGCCAAAGCTCCGGCGCTCTGACTACTACACCGAGCCACGAATCCAAGAACTGGCAGCTAAGGAAAGAGCAGAACCAGGGTTCTGCCGCCATGTTAAGAATTTTGTGGTTGGACGGCATGGCTATGGTAGCATCAAATTTTTGGGTGAGACAGATGTGCGAGGTCTTGATCTCGAGTCACTTATTCAGTTCAACAATCGAGAGGTGATTGTTTACATGGACGAAAGCAAGAAACCTCCCGTAGGGCAAGGTCTTAACAAACCTGCTGAGGTAACACTCCTTAATATCAAGTGCTTTGACAGGAAGACTGGGCGCCAATATACTGAAGGACCAAAAATTGAAAAATACAAGGAGATGCTTAAAAGGAAGGCGGAGGAACAGGGGGCCGAGTTTGTTTCATATGATGCTATGAAAGGAGAGTGGAAGTTCCGGGTCAATCACTTCAGTGAGTACAAGCTGAGAGAGGAAGAGGAAGAGGAAGATGGAGATGAAGATGAAAATGACGATAAAGATGAAGATGGTTTCGATGTGCATGGGAACACAGATTTCTTTTCGAGTATCGGGTCCAAGACGGCTTAGAATTGTGACAAAAGGAGAACCTCCGTCCGTTTTGTTTATTTTTCTGCTTTTGGTTAAAGATAGTGTTGTTTTTGTCCGGATGAGGAGCGATTTTTGATTTGTATAGAGTTAGGAATGTCACTGTATATCTCAAGCTTTATTCTGGTTTTTCGGTTTAGGATTTTCTTATGTTTTCTTCTTTTGATCTGTTGTCCTTGGTGGTTCAATTTCAATTCCAAGTGATGGTGGATTATATAAGAGAATGGTCGACCAAAATGGTACTTTACCTGTTAAATTTGGTTGGTTTAGTGTCTCGTTGATGATAAAACTGAAGCTGATATCTTATTTCTTAGAAATGAAAGTGTGCATAAGCGGTTTTTCATGTGGCATGTGATTATTTATATATAATTTTCTCAAAGTAAACTTTTAAAATTATTTTTTTATACAAATAAATATGGGTGAATTGTAAAAATAAGTTCAAATTAAATGAGTCTTTTAAAATAATAATAATAATAATAATAATAATAATAATAATAATAATAATGCATGTATTGATGCATTTGGAAGAAATTTTTTAACAGGGTAAATTTTGAAACATATGTTATATTTTACAATCTTATAAAAATTTATGCTATGTGTTGCAATTTTCAACCATATTTCAACGTCTTTAAAATTGATCGAACAAATTTGGTTTTTGTTATTGTAAAAGTTTATGCATAATCATGAAAAAAAAGAGTATAATTGAGTAAAAATAAAGAGAGAGTGGTATAATTTGCTAGTAGTCTAGTACTCTAGTTAGTGACATGGTGGGATCAAATTTTTTAAAATTAAAATGATTTTAGTTGATCGGGTGAGTGTACTAAATTCTGTTTGGACAGACTTCTACACGGAGTTATCCTTTTTTTTTTTTTTTTTTTTCAAGAGGAATAAAGAACATGCCATTAAAACTAATGCGAGTCCTAATAGTATGCCTAGAGTGAAATAGATTGATTGGTGAAGTTAGTAAAATTTTAGAGGTTGAGGTTTTGTGTCAAAACAAACAGTGATCAATGTAGGAAAGGGTGCACGATTCCTCTAAGAGATTGGATAGCCATTATTACGAATTCCACTAACTAAACAAATAATAATACAATACATGTTTTTATTTCTTCTTCTTCTTCTTCTTCTAGAAAGACGAGAGGCCACAACAGCAATCAGCACTCACCATTGGCGATACAGATTAATTAATCATGTCACATGTCACTGTGCACTACGCCGTCCAAACAAAATTAGAAAGAAGAGAAATGGATTAACGTGTATCATAATGTTTCGTAAAATTGTAATCCAAACAAAAAGTGGACAACAGAAAGACGAAACTATTCCCCACCACCACCACCACCACCACCACCATATATCAGCATATTTTCATTCTTGTTAATCCATTCCAAAGGAATGAATGGCATAATACACCAACCAAACCAAAAAAGTCACAGCATTACTTTTTGAGAGTTGTTTATGTGTGGTCGTGGTCACTTGGAACTTGGAACTTGGAATAATAAGTTAATGAAAGTTGACGATGATCCGTCGCAGCACAGCATAGCACACATTAATTTACTGAATAAATAATTGTGGCCAAGTATTCCATCCACTATAAATATGTGGCAAAGTACGTGGTGTGTATGTGTGTGTCAAGTCTGTTGTAAAACATGATTATATGTGATATGAAAGGCGACGGAGTGATGATGTATTACGTGGGAATGGTAGGAGTGCAGTTGGCATACGGAGGATCCAATATTCTCATCAAAATAGCACTCAACAGAGGACTCGACCCCTTCGTCTTCGTGGTTTACAGGCATCTCATTGCTATGCTTCTCCTAGCTCCCTTTGCCTATGTGCTTGAGAGGTCTTTCTCTCTTTCTTTCTTTCTTTCTTTCTTTCTTTGTTTCTTTCTTTTTCCTTAATCCATGGTTAACTGCCTTAACTTAACACCAAAATAACGCAGGAAGCAAAGGCCATCCCCCTCGCTTCCGCTGCTTGCAAAGATATTTGTGCTGTCTTCCTTGGGAACAACCATCCACCTCAACCTCTACTACGCTGGTCTGTCCTACACTTCGCCCACCGTTGCAGGTGCGCTCAGCAATGTTATCCCCAGTCTCACGTTTCTCTTGGCTCTTTTGCTTAGGTAAAGTTTATGTTGTGAATTATCGTATCTTATCGGTTTTGCTGGTATCAGCGTATCTATCTATCTGTCTGTCACGGTTAAGGTAGGATGGAGAAAGTGAAGATGGCAAGTGCGAGAGGGAAAGCCAAGGTGGTGGGTACGCTCGTCTGCATGGCCGGCTCTCTTATCTTTACCTTCTTGAAACGAGGTTTCCTGCTCAAGGCCATAGTGGACAAGCCTCTGATAAATGATGACAATCATCAATTTGTTGTGAAGCAGCATGACCAAAACTGGATCAAGGGATCTGCCCTTATTCTCATCAGCTTCGTTGCCTGGAGTGCCTGGTTAATCCTCCAGGTCATATTTACATAAAACACACACTATTTGTTCTTCCACATCACATGAATTTGACTGCACCAATGTTATTCATCTCACAGGCCCTTGTCTCCAAAGTCTACCCTGCCCGCCTCTCCCTCAATACTATCATCTGCTTCGTCGCCTCGCTGCAATCCTCTTTACTTTCTTTTCTTTTCGGAACAACCCCAACTTCCTGGAAGCTCCAATGGAACCTCCAACTTTTCACCATCATCTACTGTGTCAGTCCATATATTTTAAATTTGTCCTTGCACACATGCTGTGTAACTGGCACATCTTTTTTAATTCCTGATCCAAACGTTTATTTATAGGGAGTTGTAATCTCAGCACCAGTATACATTCTGCAAACATGGTGCATTAGTAACAAAGGACCAGTTTTTGCTGCTATGTTTAGCCCATTACTACTCGTCGTCATTGGACTCTCCTCAGCAATTGCTTTTGCAGAGCGACTTCATTTTGGAAGGTGATTTATCAATTGACTTCTTTTTGTGTTCCAGTTTTAATTGTCTGTTAATAGGAAATGGCAATGCGCAGCTTGGTCGGAGCATTTGTCATTATTATAGGGCTTTACTTAGTTCTGTGGGCCAAAAGGACCGATGATTTTGTAGCCGATCAGGAGCCTCGGTTTGAAAACAATGACGACGACAAAATGCTTCAAGTTTCATTGGAAGATGGCCCATCGAGGAATCCAGTCTCAAATCAGAGGACATGAACAATATGACAGAAAAATCAAATGAACATGTATCACTTTTAATCATAGAGAATACTCTTTGAGAGTGAATTTTTTTTTAAATTTTTTTTTAGCATTCTAGTTCTAGTAACCATACGCCTATTACTGCTTAACCTTTCCTTCCCTGAAAAAAAAAAAAAAAAAAAATTGCAATCAAGCGATGGGAGATTTTATAATGATTATCATTTCTTTCATCTCAAAAACATCACTTGATTCTTCACCCATTAACAAGACAGTTCGTAGTTTGCAGATTAGTTTCCAACATCCATCTTCAGTATGAAAATTAGCAAGTCTATGCAAATAAATCAACGCCCAATTCCAAAGAATCATCAGAGGCGAATTTCAGGAAAAAACCATGATTTCATCAATAGTGTTCTGTATTCCTTCTGGTATATATAGATCACGAGTAATAAAACTGATGTTTCACACTGTAGTCTTAATTCAAGTCGAAATCAAGTAGAGATTTCTTCAATAACTAAATAAACAGAAGCAAAAATCGTTCAATTAGTTCATATCGTCATGCTTCAATTATTTGCACAAAGCAACATTGTCACATGAGTAAAACAATGATGCTCCATCTATTATTGAGAGACTAGTGAGGCGCTTAGCTTATTTCAGTGAGCTTTGGACATCAATCACAAACCGGTACTTCACATCCTTGTTTATCAGCCTATCAAGTGCTTCGTTTGCATACTGAATTGGAACCACTTCTATGTCGGGGAATATTCCGTTAGCGGAACAGAAGTCTAGCATTTCTTGGGTATCTTTTGTACCTCCTACTGTACTGCCAGAAATGGTTTTCATACCTGTCAAAAGATGACGATATAAACAAACTTGAGCAAAGCCATCACTGAATATAAGGCTATTGAAACTAGAATAGGTTACAAAAATGACGAATCTGAGAAAAAAAGTACCAAGAAGAAGGTTTGCAGGGCTGATTTTGATTTCACTAGGAAAGCCCACCAAGACTAGGACACCAGCAGTCTTCAACAGGGACACGTAGGGATCAAATGGATGATCTCCAGAAGCCGCGTCGAGAATGAAGTCGAACGAGTTAGCAAGGGCCTGGTTACAACGAGGTCAGAATATCAATAAGAATGAGCGCATCGACAAGGGCAGTGCGGCTGGGGTTGTTGCTGTTACCTACCTTCATCTGTTGTTGGTCAGATGAGACTACAAACTTGTCTGCACCGAGCCGAGAGAGAGCTTCCTGTTTCTTGGAAATGCTTGTGCTGAAAACGGTGACATTCAAACCGAAGGCCTTGCCAAATTTGACTGCCATGTGACCGAGGCCACCAAGGCCGACGACACCAAGAGATTTACCGGGCTGGTTCATGCGGTGGCGCATCATGGGAGCATAAACAGTAATTCCAGCACAGAGGAGGGGCGCTGCCGAGGCCAGTGGGTAGGCGTCGGGTATCCTGAAGCAGTACCTGCAAGACGAGGTGTTGGCTTACTTTTGGCAATCTGCGTGCTAAGAGAGAGGTAGACAATGATATGTACCTTTGATGGACAACAATAAAAGTGGAATAACCTCCTTTGGTGATTGTGCCATCTGCGTCAACATGGTTGAAGGTGTAAACGGATCCGTTTTGACAGTGGTTTTCAAGGCGCTCCTTACAAAAGTCGCAGTCTCTGCAAGAGTTGACGTAAGTTCCGACGCCAACACGGTCGCCCACTCTGAAGCCGTCCACGCTGCCACCAACTTGTTTCACAATTCCAACAATCTCATGCCTGCACAAACACAAACACAAACACAATCTCATGTCTTTGCGTGCTCTACTTTGAAGAAAAATACAAGGGTTAGGTTAGGCCTACCCGGGTACTAAAGGATAGTTGGAATCTCCGAATTTGTTTCTGGTCCAAACCACGTCGGCATAACACACCCCGCAGTGCGTGATCGCAATGGAAACATCGTCAATCCCAACTTGCCTGCGTTTGTATGATTCATTTGTTGTGTTGAGCTTTTTAGATCAGAAATCCCAAACGATCCCTGCCCAAACTCAAATTGGGTATTGAAATTTGAAAACAAGAGAAGAACCTGCGGGTGAATGTGTAAGGAGAGAGATACCCAGACGGGTCTCTGGCAGCCCAGCCAAGGCACTCCTCGTTGTTCGCTGGCTCGGACTCGGAGCTCATTGTGATTGTGTTGCTAGATCCAATTCCAGAGGACAAAAGCTCTTTTCCTTTCCTTTCCTTTCCTTTCCTTTCAATTGCTCTAAAACAAGGCAAGTGGAGGTGGTCGTGTCACTCCCACTCATTTGCTATTTATTGCTCACTTGCTTTGGATCTACTCTCGGCTCACGCGTGCGTGAGGATAATTTTTCTCAACCGAAAAGGATTTGAGACTTGAGAACGAACGTTCATAAATAATACACACACGACACGACATGCTCAGTCTTTTTCATCTTTTATTCATTCCTACATTCATTCTTAGTGTTTTGGGGTAAAATGTTGTGTTTAAGTTTGCCTTTTGATCAAAATTTGTGAGAGTTTAGTTAGTGCATAAGCACAGCACAAAAGCCGGTCAGCAGATCAAAATAAATGTCGCTCCAATAACATGTAAACACCCAAATAAATTTATTCCAAGGATCGAAGTAGGACACAACATATGTGTCATATCGGAAGTCGGATGACAATCAATAAATGAGGAGAGATGTAGAGCCAAAAACACTGAAATTGGAATTGAGTATTACACATAAGGCGATTATTTGGTAATGTTGTTCCCTTTGGATGGGGAATCCTTGGCATTGGCATTTGGGTGTTGAGAGTGAGTCTCCGGCAGAGTGGAGAGAAGGAATTTCTTGGAGGAACCAACGTGGTCGCAGTGAAGCTTCAGCATTTTCCTTCCTCTCATCCACTTGAGCATCAACTTCATGTGTGTCTTGCTGCTCAATCCACTCACACCGCTCTCCTGTTTCATTTCAACGTTGTATCTCACCAGTCAGGTCGGTCTTTACTCTTTACCAAAATAAACGACACATTATTTCAATTTCATTTCAACAAAATCACACCAAGTGGAAAGATAGTTAATGAAGGGACCTGAGCTCGAAGCCAAGCAGTGGAGACGGAGAAAGGGGAGTGAGGCTTGAGGATGTTGTAGAGATTGCGGGCGATGGAAGATGCCTCGGTGGGTGGCACCCGCGGATTGATCTTCCGCACATTCTCGGCGCGTTCACGAGAGAACCATCTTCGAAACACACTCTGTCTTTCTCTTTCTATTCCCCCCAATTGCATAGCCGCCGCCACCGCTCTGCCGCCTCTGCTCCACCATCGATACATCTCCTCTCCTCTCCTCTCCTCTCCGCACCGCCGCCCAACTCTCTTCTCTTTGGGTTTGGGGATGCCCTTTCCCTTTCTCTACCTCTCCACAAAAACCACAACAACCACTCTCTCCACTACACTCAGCAGCCCAATTTAACCCATTCGCTTCGGGCCCATCTACACATCTCTAGGCCCATTTCTCTTTCTCTCGCCCTCTCTCTTTTATTTCAGTGGTAGACTGTCAAAGTCCACATAGGCAAGTCTCATCTCTCTTCTACAAATTTATATGAATGCTTTTGAGAGAAGAATCAGGAGAAAAAAAATAGGGACAATTTTAAAATAAATTCATTCTTGATGCCACTTAATAATGTATATCTCAAGTGGTGTGTTCTTTTTAATCTACTTTATATTTATAGTGTAAATTTTTGGGTATAAATTAAAAGTGCAACACACATGAGGTAGATATAATTATTGTGCCAAGAATAGGGCATTTCTCAAAATATCTCTTTTGAATAATTTTAAATCATTCAAATCCTTACCTCAAATGAGGCATAAATTGTGAGCTTTTGTCAACTCTATCTATAGCAGATCCAAAAAGCTATCGGTTTTACATTGGAAACAACCTAAACTTAAAAAAACAAAAAAAAAAAACAACAAAAGAAAAAAAAAACCTGAACATGTCATTTGCGTTGTAACTTGGGAAAAAGATAATTTGGGTCGCACATAACATACGAAACGAAGTTAATAGGTCTGGATTAGGACTTAATGAGTTTGGATCTTAAATGAGTCGACACGATTGACACGATAATTAAATGAGTGAACACAATATGAATACGAAAACGCGATTAAGAACCATTAAAGATAATTAATAAAATAAAGGGAGAATTGCAAAACAAAACTAATTTTAGTGCCACTTATTAATTTATACCTCAAATGATGTGTTCAATTTGTTTTTATTTTATGGTTGGAGTCTAAAATTTTGGGTATAAATTAAAAGTGCAACACACAAATGCAGTATAAATTATCATTGTGCGCAAAAAGGTGTATGCCTCAAAATTCCCCAAAGTGGGAGAATTTCAAAATAAAGCCATTCTTGATGCCACTTAATAATCTATACTCCATGTGGTGTGCTCCCTTTATTTACACTATATATTTATAGTATAAATTTTGGGGTATAAATTAAAAATGCAACACACATGTAGTATAGATTATCATTGTGTCAAAAATAGGGTATTCCTCAAAATCCCCCTAAATGAGTGTTTGCAGCCCAATTTAACCCTTTCGCTTTAGGCCCATCTACACACATCTCTAGGCCCAATTTAGTAGCGTGCATGTTGCTTGGTTTGCCTCTCTCTCTCAACCGAAAAAAACAAAACACTTCGAGAAATTTGATCACATACCATATTTAAGATTCATGTTTAAATATGTTTACATCTTATGCCACTACTGCATGTCATGTCACTTTTTTCGTAAGAAAATTATTACGTTACACTTATCCTCCTTTCTTGTCTTCCTCACTTGTAAGAAAAAAGACAATTATGTCGAATTGACTGCTAAACAATGACATGGGTTACAAACTGTTTTCTACAGTGGCATTTCAAATCAAGTTGTGCAGAAGTGGCATTTTTCAAAATTTCCCAAAATCTTTCTACTCAGATTCCTTTTTGGACATTATTATTATAGTAAAGGAATTGAAAAAAAAAAAAAGTGTACAATCCGTATTCCTTATTCGGTTGGTTAAATGAGCAGTGATTTTAAAGTGTATATTTGTAGGTGAGTTTGAAAGTGAGCTTTTACAAAGGAAAGATGTGAGAGAGAGAGGAATACTGAATTAGGAGGAGCAGGGGCGGCGGCAGGTGGGGCAAGAGTAAGAGAGGTGCGGTGTTGATGATGAAGTGAGAAACCAGCGGCGGATGCAGTGGTCGTGGAAGCTATGCTCACACTTTCCCATCACGCGAATGCTCTCTCCTTCCTCCATCTCCGACAGGCATATTGCGCACTCCTCGCTCTCCACCGCCACCGCCACCGCCACCGCACCCACCCCTTCGAAATCCCTCTCCTTGGCCCTCCTCCTTCCCAATATTCTGAAGCATCGTATGCCAATGCTCAGTGCCACCGCACTCATGAGAGCGCACAGCGCCAGGATCATCACCACGATCACCGTTGCCTGTGATCCCCCCTGCCCCTGCTGCCCTCGCCACCTGCAGCTGCGCTCCTCGCATGCCCACGTTGGCACCACTGCCTCCGCTGCTGCTTCTGATCTCATCAAAATCATTTCCAATTCCTAGCTTCCATGGAGGGAGGCTCTCTTCCTGTATATGTATAATGTCTATGTCAATATTCCCCTATCTATCTCTCTATCTATCTATCTATCTATCTATCTATATATTGTAAGATAATGTCCTGTGGCCTGTGGGGCCACCGCTCTCAAACACAGCCATCGTATTATTTGTTCATTAATTATGTGTAACTCTCAACTACTGGATGAGTTGAGTGCCGTACGTGCATGGTAATATCATTTCATAATTAAGCACTCCAATAATTGAGGAGTAAGTTGATGGAAGGAATGCTAGTAAATCATGACTTGTATGATCCCCATGATATATGAATGAATACATTTATTTTATTGGATTCGATCGGAGTGGTAATTAATGACCTTCCACATGCGCGCATGGTATAGATATAATATATTGGCAAGCAATATTGCAACGACGTCAGACCATGCATCCAATTAAATATTCAACTTAAAACAGAATAGATCAAGCTCATTACTTGATTGGCTTGGTTCAATGTATAAATATATATATATTGAGTAGTAATTGTATCACTTCCTTTTGATTACTGCAGATAGGATGACTAATACAATTTTTTTGTTAAAGTACGTAGTACGGTAGTAATAAGATGATCATCATCACGTATCTCCTGTGTCCAATAAAGTGATTAAAATTAACAAGCCACCACACAGTCCTCCATCCGATCGAATTGGCAATGCCAAGCAAGATTGTTATCCATATATATATGTAGCAGAAGTAGTACGTACGTAGCCCTCGATGGATCGGCAAAATAAAGACCACACAATAAGTAGTAGTCGGAGGAGGGATGAGAAATTAAGAGGCTCTGTCGGCAACAAAGACGCCAGCGAGCGTGCAGTACTTACGGAGCTGTTGTTGTGTGAATTAATGTTGAAGTTGACTTCACGTAGTACGTGCTAGAGACTAGTCGCAGAGCAACTTCATTTCCTCAACAACAAACTCACATTTCCATTATACATTCATTCCCAATCCCCAATCCCACCACCTTGCCTTGCAGGAAATTAGACCAGATCAACATAATAGAGACTAGAGAGATCGATGAGGAATAATTAATGCGTTTAGAAAATTTTAGTACAATACAATGCAATTCAACACATTATATATTGTAAACCAAATCAAAGGCAAATAGGCAATTGCCTGTATGGTAGGGCAAAAACGAAATGGACGAAGGCACTTGGACTTGGACAGTTTGACATGACAGGGCAATTAATGTTTTTATTTTATTAGTAGAATTCAAGCTTGCTACTCAATTATTTTAGCTCAGTTAACGCACCACCAACAACAACGGCAAATTTAAGAAAGAATAAAGATAAATAATAAAATAATCAACTTATCAATTGTTGGAACACGTGAAACAAGTATTTTATAGGGAAAACTTCAAAAATTAAATCAATATATAGAAAAAATTAGAAGTCACAAAAAATTAATGAGATACTCACAATTTTGCTTGCTCTCAAGAGAGGATAAATAAATTTTAAAAAAAAACACCAATGAAGAGAATAATCATGATTATTAATTTGATCACTGTACTTAAAATATTTGCCTCAAGTATTGCTTTATTTTGCAGCAGAAGGAATTTCAATTTGGGCATTTTTTTAAATTTTTATTTATTTATATTTTATAGAGCCCGCTGCTGCCCTCTGCCGTCCGCCTCCAGCTGGTCACCCTCCACCGTCCGCCTCCTGCCGGTCACCCTCTGTTGTCCGCTGCCCAACGTCCGCGGCCCGCCGCCTACTGCTCATTACCTCTGAAAGGTGTGGGTTTTTTTTTTTTTTTTGGTCATTTAAATTTTTACTTGAAATATTTTGTATTATAATTGGAAAATTTGTGAATGATAATTGATTTAATTTCGGAACTAACTGGTCAAGATCATTATATATATATAATACTCACACCCAAACATCACGTTTGGATTTTTTAGACTTTCATTTTTTGTTATTACATTATAATACCATGTGCGGTACATTGCATAAAGATATATTGTGTAGGTAATTTCTTCCATATAGATATTTCTATGTCATTTATACGGGTACTTTCCATAATGAAATTGACAAATTGATTCGATTTATTACCATTAGTTATTTATTTACATGCATGTTTGTTATCTTAGAAAATATTCTTTATGATTACCATTATTTATTTTCACTAAATTTTTCATTCAGTTGATTTTTTTATGACAAATCTTACAAGGATGGAGTTGGTTGCTCTTGATATTTCAGACAAAAAATATTTGTCATGGATTTTAGACCCTCGAATCCATGTTAATGCCATGAGTCTTGGAGAGACAATCAAAGAAAGAAATACCACGTCCCAATAGGACTACAACAAGACAATGATCTTCATTCGGCATCACTTTTATGAAGGATTGAAATTTGAATATCTCACTGTGGCTGAATCCTTATCTTTTTTCTCATTGGGTTTTTTTCTTCGTAAGGTTTTTAATGAGGCATATTCTTGTATGATGTCATCTAAAGAAGAGTGTTATATATTAATTAGATGGATTCCAGTATTGACAATTAAGAATTTCTTTCTTTTAATAGTTGACATTTTGTAAAATTTCCACAATAAGTGTGAATATTTATTTATTTTTATTTTATTAGAAAATTCATGTATAAATACCCATTCAATATGTTGTATATAGACACGCCAATAATAAAATACAGTATTCTTCCTTCTCTTTGCATTTCTTCTATGAGAGATAGAGCCTTTTCTTTTTTATCTTAATAGTTTTCTGAATCGACTCACATTTTTGTTGTTGAGTCAAATAGGCATTTTCCTACATCCACGTTGTTTGTCTGCTTTCTTAGAAATATATGGGAAGACAAACGTGTTAATAGCTATCTGGTAGGAAGTCGCGTTTCGCAGTTGTTATGTATGCCACACATCATAAACCAACGAAAATCTATACAAAAAAATAATTAGGATGGAAAAAGAATAAATTAGTCAATTTCATTAGGTGTAACTAACTTAAGTGTGTACATAAAGACTATGTATAATATGTACTCCGAGATGCTGATACCATGAGATTTGATATTAATTAGAGAGATTTGTGACAAAGATGTCGTGCCTGCAGTTCTTAGTTAATTAATCAAAATTTGAGCCAGGTTCAGCTTGTTGTGCTAGTCCCTCCCACGTGGCTAGGAGGAGGGAAGCACGTGAAGACTTAAGCTAAGCTTAAGTGAATTGAAACAAATAAAAAGGTAATAAAATGGCAAAGCCATTCACGTTAGTTCCTGGTGGGCTTTAGGCCCAAAGCCCATATGTAACATTTAATCTATTTGGCTTATATACAACAAGATTGTTGTTTTGGCCGAATAAGAGTGACGTTGTGCGATTTTGTGAGGAGAGAAAAATCGCAATTGCCGTGTGAAGTCAGGGAGCAGCCGCACGAAGACCGAGAGAGTGAGGGAGAAAAAGAGAGAGAAAGAGAGAAGATTTGGGGAAAGAAATTAGGGTGTTTTTGTGGTGTTTTCTACATTGAAGAACACAAGATTGCCGGCTAATCTTCGTCTAATCTTCGCGAGATTTGGGTATCTCATTGGTGGCGGTTCGGGTGCCGAGGCTAGTGGTACGAATCGTAGAGTCCTCTCTTTGATCACTTATTTTGGTGAGATTTACCAAACTTTGTATTTGATGATTATTGTTGATTCCTCTAGGAATTTTCTAGGGAAGAACTTGGTGTACCCATTATTTGATTAGTGGAGATTTAAGTGGCTTACGAGTCCCGTGGTTTTTTACTCTCTATTTTGAGGGTTTTCCACGCTAAAATTTGGCGTCATATTTTTCGTTAATTGCGTTATTTATTTTCGCCGATTTAATTGCTTGGTTTGCGTTGCCTATTTGATTACACAAAGAGGGAAAAAGAATTTTATTTATTCCGCTGTGGTTTCTCTGAGACGAGAATTTATTGGCTTTTTCCCAACAAGTGGTATCAGAGCGCCAGGTTGGTTACTTTGGTATTTTCTTGTGTTGATCAAATGGAGGAGTCAAGTAGCAGTAATAATACTATGATCAAGCTCACGGCTACAAATTATTCAATTTGGAAGTCGCGAATGGAGGACTTGCTTTGTTGTCTTGATTATGAAGACACGCTTTTGGGTGAGAAAGGCAAACCAAAGGAGATGACAGATAAGGACTGGGCCAAGTTGAACAGAAAGGCAGTTGGTAAGATTCGACAGTGGGTCGACAACAGTGTCTATCAGCACGTTGCTAATGAGACCGATGCCAGTGTAGTTTGGAAAACTCTGCAGGAGTTGTACGAAAAGAAGAATGCACAGAACAAAGCTTTTCTTTTCAGGAAGTTGATGTATCTCAGATACAAGGATGGTACTCCAGTTTCAGATCACTTGAATACTTTTCAAGGTATAGTGAATCAGTTGACTGGGATGGATATGAAGTTAGAAGACGAGATTCTTGCTTTGTGTTTGATTAGTTCTCTACCTGACAGTTGGGAGACTCTAGTTGTTTCTCTTAGCAATTCCGCTCCAAGTGGTAAGCTCACCTTGAAGATGGTGAAAGAAAGCATGTTGAATGAAGAAAATAGAAGAACAGAGCGAGGGCTAGCTACGCAGAGTCAGGTGCTGGTTACAGAGAAGCGAGGAAGAAGCAAGAGTAGGACTCCGAAGAGCCGTGACGGTAATGACAGGTCGCGAGGAAAGTCCCAGACGAGGAATGATTTTAAATGTTATTATTGTGATAAGCCGGGGCATAAGCAATCTCAGTGTAGATTATGGAAAAGGGAACAGAAGCAGAAAGGCGAAGCAAAGAAAGAAGGTGCTAATACAGCAGCTGCCGCAGATGGGGATGTCACTATTATCTGCGATGTCAATAGTGTTAACCTTACATGTCAGGACTCTCATTGGGTAGTCGATTCTGGTGCGTCGTATCACGTCACTTCTCGTCGTGATGTGTTTTCTACCTACAGGGATGGTGAGTTTGGCAATGTGAAGATGGGGAACAATGCAGAGTGCAAGATCGTGGGCATAGGTGATGTCTACATGAATACGGATACCGGATGCAAGTTGCGTTTGAAGGATGTGAGGCATGTTCCAGAAATTCGCCTGAATTTGATCTCCACTGGTACACTTGATGATATGGGATACCACAGTTTCTTTGGTGAAGGTAAATGGAAGCTCACTAAGGGGTCTTTGGTGGTGGCCAGAGGAAAGAAGTTCAGTTCCTTGTACGTGACGGAGGCTAAGTCTTATGGGGGAGAAGTAAATGCGGTTGATGATTCGTCTACTCAACTATGGCATATGCGGCTTGGACACATGAGCCAGAACGGTATGCGGATGCTCTCCAAGAAGACGAATATTCCTGGCTTGACGTCGACAGACTTAGAGGTATGCACTCACTGTTTGGCTGGTAAACAACACAGGGTTGCTTTTAAAACGCTTCCTCCGTCTAGAAAAGCAAATGTGTTAGATTTGGTGCATACAGATATCTGTTCTATGGACGCTACGAGTCTTGGTGGGGCTCGTTACTATGTCACATTTATTGATGATCATTCCAGAAAGGTTTGGGCTTATGCTTTGAAGACTAAAGACCAGGCTTTAGAGAAATTCAAGCAGTTTCAGGCGTCAGTTGAGAGAGAAACTGGCAAGAAGTTGAAATGCGTCCGTTCAGATAATGGTGGTGAGTACAGAGGGCCATTCGAAGAGTACTGCAGACTACATGGGATCAAGTTTAAGAAGACAGAGCCAAAAACACCTCAGCACAATGGAGTTGCAGAGAGAATGAACCGCACGATTAACGAGAGAATTCGTTGTATGCTCTCTCATGCAAAGCTGCCTAAGTCCTTTTGGGGGGAGGCAATGAGACTAGCGGTCGACGTGATTAATCTTTCTCCATCAGTTCCTTTGGACCATGATGTGCCGCAGAGGGTCTGGACAGGGAAAGATGTTTCTTATGATTATCTGAGAGTTTTTGGTTGCAGGGCATTTGTGCATGTTCCTAGAGACGAGAGGTCTAAACTTGACAGCAAGACGAGGCAGTGCATTTTTATTGGGTATGGTCATGAGGAGTTTGGGTACAGATTTTGGGATCCGGTCAACAAGAAAGTTATTAGAAGCAGAGATGCGGTCTTCTTTGAAGATCAGACCATTGCAGATTTTGAGAAGCCAGAAGAGCCGAAGTCTAGCAGTGAAGAAATAGTTGACACGGGTATGGTACGTCCGCCTATGGTGCCTGCAGGTGATAACAGAGATGTGCAGGTTGACGATCCCCTTCCAGTTGATGCTGAGCCAGTTGGAGAGAACCCAACAGAACCACCAGTTGAGCCTCAGATTATGAGAAGATCCACCAGAGAGCGACAACCTTCTACGAGGTACTCCGTTGGCGATTATGTGATGCTTACTGACGGGGGAGAGCCAGAGACCTATCAGGAGGTTATGTCACATGAGAAAAAAGGCGAGTGGTTAAGTGCCATGCAAGATGAGATGAATTCCTTGCATGAGAACCACACCTATGACCTGGTTAAGCTACCGAAAGGCAAGAGATCATTGAAGAACAAATGGGTGTTCAGATTGAAGACTGAAGAGAATAGCTCACAACCAAGGTACAAGGCAAGGTTGGTTGTGAAAGGATTTAGTCAGACGAAGGGTATTGACTTCGATGAGATTTTCTCACCTGTCGTGAAGATGAGTTCTATCCGAGTTGTTTTGGGGTTAGCCGCCAGCATGGATTTGGAGGTCGAGCAACTTGATGTGAAGACTGCATTTCTCCATGGTGATTTAGAGGAGGAGATTTACATGGAGCAGCCCGAAGGCTTTAAAGCTAGAGGGAAAGAAGATCTTGTCTGCAGGTTGAGAAAAAGTTTATACGGGCTTAAACAAGCGCCAAGACAATGGTACAAGAAGTTTGATGCTTTTATGGAAGCGAATGGGTACAGTAAGACTACTCCTGACCATTGTGTATTCGTGAAGAAATTCTCTGACAGTGATTTTGTGATTCTCTTGCTATATGTTGACGACATGTTGATTGTTGGTCATGATGCTGCCAAAATTGAGAAGCTTAAAAGGGAGCTTAGCAAATCCTTTGCCATGAAGGATTTGGGTCCGGCTAAGAAGATCCTTGGCATGAAGATTATTCGTGACAGGAAGAAGAAAGAACTTTGGTTGTCTCAGGAGGGGTACATAGAGAAAGTTCTTGAGAGATTTAACATGAGCACGGCGAAGCCTGTTGTGTCTCCACTTGCAGGTCACTTTAAGTTGAGTTCTAAGCAATGTCCTACAAGTGAGAATGGGAAGCAGGAGATGAAGAATATGCCTTACGCATCGGCAGTGGGTAGTTTGATGTATGCGATGGTGTGTACGAGGCCAGATATCGCTCATGCGGTTGGTGTGGTTAGTCGGTTTCTTTCCAATCCAGGAAAAGAACACTGGGCAGCAGTGAAATGGATACTCAGATATCTCAGAGGTACTTCCAAAGTGTGCCTGTGCTTTGGGAAAGGTAAACCTGTGTTAGACGGTTTCACAGATGCAGATATGGCCGGCGACGTCGATTCGAGAAAATCTACGTCAGGGTACTTGATTACTTTTGCAGGGGGAGCAGTTTCATGGCAATCTAAACTGCAGAAGTGTGTTGCTTTGTCAACAACGGAGGCCGAGTATATTGCAATTACAGAAGCTTGCAAGGAAGTCTTGTGGATGAAGAAATTCCTACAGGAGTTGGGCCACGAGCAAGATAAATTTGCTTTATACTGTGACAGCCAGAGTGCAATTCACCTCAGCAAGAATTCCACGTTCCACTCACGTTCGAAGCACATTGATGTGAGGTATCATTGGATTCGTGACGTGTTAGATTCGAAGATGCTACAGCTTGAGAAGATCCATACCGACGAGAATGGTTCGGATATGATGACGAAGTCGTTACCGAAAGAAAAGCTTGTAGTGTGCCGAGAAGTTGCAGGTATGGGGGAGCCCTCCTCCACGTGATCGGGAGGGGGAGATTGTTGTGCTAGTCCCTCCCACGTGGCTAGGAGGAGGGAAGCACGTGAAGACTTAAGCTAAGCTTAAGTGAATTGAAACAAATAAAAAGGTAATAAAATGGCAAAGCCATTCACGTTAGTTCCTGGTGGGCTTTAGGCCCAAAGCCCATATGTAACATTTAATCTATTTGGCTTATATACAACAAGATTGTTGTTTTGGCCGAATAAGAGTGACGTTGTGCGATTTTGTGAGGAGAGAAAAATCGCAATTGCCGTGTGAAGTCAGGGAGCAGCCGCACGAAGACCGAGAGAGTGAGGGAGAAAAAGAGAGAGAAAGAGAGAAGATTTGGGGAAAGAAATTAGGGTGTTTTTGTGGTGTTTTCTACATTGAAGAACACAAGATTGCCGGCTAATCTTCGTCTAATCTTCGCGAGATTTGGGTATCTCATTGGTGGCGGTTCGGGTGCCGAGGCTAGTGGTACGAATCGTAGAGTCCTCTCTTTGATCACTTATTTTGGTGAGATTTACCAAACTTTGTATTTGATGATTATTGTTGATTCCTCTAGGAATTTTCTAGGGAAGAACTTGGTGTACCCATTATTTGATTAGTGGAGATTTAAGTGGCTTACGAGTCCCGTGGTTTTTTACTCTCTATTTTGAGGGTTTTCCACGCTAAAATTTGGCGTCATATTTTTCGTTAATTGCGTTATTTATTTTCGCCGATTTAATTGCTTGGTTTGCGTTGCCTATTTGATTACACAAAGAGGGAAAAAGAATTTTATTTATTCCGCTGTGGTTTCTCTGAGACGAGAATTTATTGGCTTTTTCCCAACACAGCTTACGCCATGCCACACTCATACATATTATATTATTATATTTATATAAAGAGATGGTGTTTTAGCACGAATTTAATGAATTAAAAGATATGTGTGCATTTTCTACGATATGTATCATTATGTCAACTAGACATTCATACGTTTAAAGAATAATAATGGGCATTTTATTATAATTTTATATAAAAAAAAAAAAAGAAAAGAAGAAAGGGACAAATGAAGAAGGGGCCATGTCCGGTGGGCAGGCCATCTTAATTTGACTGGAATAATCTAGCTACTGATTGCGATTATCAATTATTATGAATAAAACAAGGCAACATATAAAGTAGAGGATGCTAATTATTTGAGGGAGTCCAAGCTGAAACCGATCGAGTTGGTAATGTAATAAAAAAAGAGAGAAAGCATGGAACATGTAGCTTTGTATCGTTTGCGGTATTATATTAAGATTAGGAACAGAAAGAGGCACAGCGGGGGGGATTAGGAGGCAGTAAGATCGGTGTCAGATTGTGCCTCTTTCAAGGTTTTCAAGAGTAAGCGACAGAGAATCTACAAAGAGCTACCAATTAGCACCGCTGTCGGTGAGTACCGCACGAGTGGACTGTCTGGGGCTGCTACTATATATATATATATGTATGTATAAGCTTCTTTCCGTGCAGCAATCAATTATACACAACGACTGAAAGCCGGATATCATATCAAGTGCTCGGCTAGCTTGTATAACTGATATATATTTGACTCAATTGCGTCTCCGTGCAGAGTCGGAATCCATTTGGGCGATGAAGGGCTTTCTCAAGTGCTTTGGATTTGGATTTGGAAGGACCCATCTTCGGAAGCGCAAACAGAAAGCGGTGATCCAAAGCGGCGCCCACGGCCCACAAGTAGTAGGCGATCAAAAAAATCTTATGATTAGGGAATTCAGTTGGGAAGAGATAGAGAGGTGGACAGGCAGTTTCTCGAGGTCCAGGGTGATCGGCTGCGGTGGATTCAGCACAGTCTACTTGGGTGACATTGATGATCCACAGTTGAAGTCAGCCTCCACCTCCGCCTCCGCCGCTATTAAGATCATCTACGGCCGCCGAGTATTCGAGGAGGAGTTGAAGATGCTGCGGCAGCTTCAGCATGGCAACATCGTAGAGCTGATGGGGTACTCGCGGAGCGATGGAGATGATCAGCTGGGGGCGCTGGTGTTGGAGTACATCCCCAACGGCACATTGGAAGAGAAGCTGCTAGGGGCGACGAGTACTGATCAAGTGATCATTCCGTGGATGAAGAGAATGGCGATAGCGCACCAGGTGGCGGAGGCCTTGGAATACCTTCACGAGAAATGCGGATCGCTGCCGGTGGTGCACGGCGACATCAAAGCCTCCAACGTGCTGCTGGACGCCAATCTGAATAGCCGACTCTGTGACTTGGGGTCGGCCAAGATGGGGTTCTCGGCGGCGGTGGCGACGGAGCGCAGGATCACGATGATGGGGTCTCCCGGATACACGGATCCTCACTATCTGAGGACGGGCATCCCTTCCAAGAAGAACGACGTGTACGGCTTCGGTGTCATCCTGCTCCAGCTCCTCAGTGGGGCCCACCCATTCTGCCCCCGCACCGGCCAGCTCCTGGGGCCCATTCAGAACATCATCGCCCATCTGGACGACGGCACGCGTGACGCCGACGCGGCTGCTGGGTTGGTGGACCCACGCCTGGCGGGCCGCTTTGACCGGCAAGAAGCGGGCGCCATGCTCTGCCTGTCGGCGCGGTGCCTCCGCCAGGCGCCCAGTCTCAGGCCTTGCGCCACACAGATATTGCATACAATTTCATCCAACTGCAACACGACTCCCATCTCTTCCCTCTTCGTCTCCTCTAAACATCACTCAACTTAACCCACCCCCTCTTCTTCTCTATTATCATTATTATTATACACCAGTACATATTATTACTGTTTGATTTGTACATTAATTGTTACAAATAAATATATAATTAAAGGTTACCTTTTATTCTTTCTTTCTTCTTTTTTTTTTTGGCCCCTTTTGTTTAGAAGTAATCAAAGGTAATCGTAGAAGCTTTTAGTATTCTATCATAGCCTACTTAATTTGGAATTTTCTAGTTTACCCTACAATTAATGAGCAGTAGAATTGTTCTGCATCCTGTAATAAGGGCTGACGCTGATGATGAGCCGAAGAGTAATGGGATCAATTGGGGCGGCCCAAAACAAGAAGTCAGAAGAGTAGAAGACATGGCATGACCCAAGAAACTTGTATCATGCCCAAGTTAGGAGAGCGAGAGTGGGCCAAGGAGTGTGTCCAAAAAAAAAAAAAAAAACATTCGTCAAATTTTATTATTCTTTTGGAAAGAAATAGTCTTTTTTTTTTCCGTCTCATCCTCTATATTTTAAAACATATTTTGATACGTAAGCAAAATAATTATTTTAAATTATAATGAAGTATAAGATAGCCAAAAAATTTATATATTTTTTACTTACGTATCAAAATATTATTTAAGAGATATAAAAGAGGAAAAAGAAAGGGATAACACTTTCAGTCTTTTAGGATGTTAAAAATGCCATTTATGATTAGTCCTTTAAAAGTTAAGGATATAAATGTAAAATCACCTATCATGTAGTAAAAAAAAATTATTATTTACTTAATTAATGGAACGTTGAATATTTTCTTTTAATATCAAGCACTCACACACTCAAAACATAATCAAACATATTCTTTAATATAGAATACAATTTCTCTGTTTTTAAAAATTAAAAATAAGAATAAAAACGTAGTCAAACATTCGTTTGAGACGATTATTTAAATGTGATCATTTAAGTAGTTGTTGATCTCTTTTTCATTTTTTAAAAATGATTTAAATAGTTAAAATTTATTGAAGGTCAAAATTTAAGTGCTAAATAGAATCTAAGCCCAAATCAAACTACGTTGGCCTCCAAAGCCTTTATAATTCCAACAAGCTAAGGTAAGTCCCAATTTTTATTCTCGCAAAGATTTAATAATTATGTGCTGATTTTTCATTCCAAGCAAATTACAAGTATTTTTTTTTAATAAAAAATCACTATTTAAACAATGATATTTTATATAAAAGAGGATAATCGACACATAATTATTTAATCTAAAGACCCAAACCTGTGAAAAATGTTCTTTATTGGATTATGAAGTGGAATGTACAAAATTTGAGTAAAGCTAATAAATAAAATCATACTTAAAAGTTTGTGAATTTACTTGAAAAAATTCATGGTTTGGGTTTAGGGTTTAGGGTTTTTGACCTTAAAGCCGGAAGACTAGATCTTTGGGTTTTTGACCTTAAAGCCAGAAAGTCTAGATCTTTGGATTTTTGACCTTAAAGGCGGAAAGTCGAGATCTTTGGGTTTTTGACCTTAAAGGCGGAAAGTCGAGATCTTAGAGTTTTTAACCTTAAAGGCGGAAAGTCTAGATCTTTGGGTTTTTGACCTTAAAGGCGGAAAGTCTAGATCTTTGTGTTTTTGACCTTAAAGAAGGAAAGTCTAGATCTTTGGGTTTTTGACCTTAAAGGCGGAAAGTCGATATCTTAGGATTTTTGACCTTAAAGCCGGAAAGTCTAGATCTTTGGGTTTTTGACCTTAAAGCCGGAAAGTCTAGATCTTTGTGTTTTTGACCTTCAAGGCGGAAAGTCTAGATCTTTGGGTTTTTGACCTTAAAGGCGGAAAGTCGAGATCTTAGGGTTTTTGACCTTAAAGCCGGAAAGTCTAGATCTTTGGGTTTTTTACCTTAAAGGCGGAAAGTCTGTCTTAACTAATATAATTTCATAGTTCTGCAGGTTAATAAGAAAAATACTTCTTTTACGATGTGGTTTTTAAAATTCGTCCATTACGACATTTTTCAAAGGTTATAGCACACAGTTTTCGGCCAAAATTTTATTTTTTCGAAACTCATTGAAAATAGGCCAGAAGAGTGTCTTAACTAATATAATTTCATAGTTCAGCAGGTTAATAAGAAAAATACTTCTTTTATGAGGTGGTTTTTAACATTCGTCAATTACGACATTTTTCAAAGGATAGCACACAGTTTTCGGTCAAAATTTAGTTTTCCGAAACTGATTGAAAATAGGCAAGAACAGTGTCTTAACTAATATAATTTCATAGTTCTGTAGGTTAATAAGAAAAGTACTTCTTTTACGAGGTAGTTTTTAACATTCGTCAATTACGACATTTTTCAAAGGTAGCACACAGTTTTCGGTCGAAATTTATTTTTTCAAAATTGATTGAAAATAGGCCAGAACAGTGTCTTAACTAATATAATTTCATAGTTCTCAGGTTAATAAGAAAAATACTTCTTTTAGGAGGTGGTTTTTGACATTCGTCAATTACGACATTTTTCAAAGGTTATATAGCACACAGTTTTCGGTCAAAATTTATTTTTACGAAACTGATAGAAAATAGGCCAGAACAGTGTCTTAACTAATATAATTTCATAGTTCTGCAGGTTAATAAGAAAAGTACTTATTTTACGAGGTGGTTTTTAACATTCGTCCATTACGATATTTTTCAAAGGTTTTATAAAGCACATAGTTTTTTGTCAGAATTTATTATTTCGAAACTGATTGAAAATATGCCAGAACAATGTCTTAACTAATATAATTTCATAGTTCTTCATGTTAATAAGAAAAATACTTCTTTGACGACGTGGTTTTTAACATTCGTCCATTACGACATTTTTCAAAGGTTAAAGCACACAGTGTTTTGTCAAAATTTATTTTTTCAAAACTGATTGAAAATATGTCAGAACAGTGTCTTAACTAAGATAATTTCATAGTTCTGCAGGTTAATAAGAAAAATACTTCATTTACGAGGTGGTTTTTAAAATTCGTCCATTACAATATTTTTCAAAGGTTATAACACATAGTTTTCGGTCAAAATTTATTTTTTCCAAACTAATTGAAAATAGGCCAGAATAGTGTCTTAACTAATATAATTTCATAGTTCTGCAGGTTAATAAGAAAAGTACATCTTTTACGAGGTGGTTTTTAACATTCGTCAATTACGACATTTTTCAAAGGTAGCACACAGTTTTCGGTCCAAATTTATTTTTTCAAAATTGATTGAAAATAGGCCAAAACAGTGTCTTAACTAATATAATTTCATAGTTCTCAGGTTAATAAGAAAAATACTTCTTTCAGGAGGTGGTTTTTGACATTCGTCAATTACGACATTTTTCAAAGGTTATAGCACACAGTTTTCGGTCAAAATTTATTTTTTCAAAAATGATAGAAAATAGGCCAGAACAGTGTCTTAACTAATATAATTTCATAGTTCTGCAGGTTAATAAGAAAAGTACTTCTTTTACAAAGTGGTTTTTAACATTCGTCCATTACGACATTTTTCAAAGGGTAAAGCACATAGTTTTTTGTCAAAATTTATTTTTTCGAAACTGATTGAAAATATGCCAGAACAGTGTCTTAACTAATATAATTTTATAGTTCTACATGTTAATAAGAAAAATACTTCTTTGACGAGGTGGTTTTTAATATTCGTCCATTACGACATTTTTCAAAGGTTATAGCACACAGTTTTCGGCCAAAATTTAGTTTTTCGAAACTGATTGAAAATATGCCAAATAATTTTATAGTTTTGCAGGATAATAAGAAAAATACTTCTTTTACGACGTGGTTTTTAACATTCGTCCATTACGTCATTTTTCAAAGGGTAAAGCACATAGTTTTTTGTCAAAATTTATTTTTTCGAAACTGATCGAAAATATGCCAGAACAGTGTCTTAACTAATATAATTTCATAGTTCTGCATGTTAATAAGAAAATTACTTCTTTGACGAGGTGGTTTTTAACATTCGTACATTACGATATTTTTCAAAGGTTATAGCACACAGTTTTCGGCCAAAATTTAGTTTTTCGAAAGTGATTGAAAATATGCCAAATAATTTTATAGTTTTGCAGGTTAATAAGAAAAATACTTCTTTTACGACTGGTTTTTAACATTCGTCCATTACGACATTTTTCAAAGGTTAAAGCACACAGTTTTTTGTCAAAATTTATTTTTTCTAAACTGATTGAAAATATGCCAGAAAAGTGTCTTAACTAATATAATTTCATAGTTCTGCAGGTTAATAAGAAAAATACTTCATTTACCAGGTGGTTTTTAAAATTCGTCCATTACAATATTTTTCAAAGGTTAAAACACATAGTTGTCGGTCAAAATTTATTTTTTCCAAACTAATTAAAATAGGCCAGAACAGTGTCTTAACTAATATAATTTCATAGTACTGCAGGTTAATAAGAAAAGTACTTCTTTTACGAGGTGGTTTTTAACATTCGTCAATTACGACATTTTTCAAAGGTAGGACACAGTTTTCGGTCGAAATTTATTTTTTCAAAATTGATTGAAAATAGGCCAGAACAGTGTCTTAACTAATATAATTTCATAGTTCTCAGGTTAATAAAAAAATACTTCTTTTAGGAGGTGGTTTTTGACATTCGTCAATTACGACATTTTTCAAAAGTTATAGCACACAGTTTTCAGTCAAAATTTATTTTTTCGAAACTGATAGAAAATAGGCCAGAACGGTGTCTTAGGTGGTTTTTAACATTCGTCAATTACGACATTTTTCAAAGGTTAAAGCACATAGTTTTTTGTCAAAATTTATTTTTTCGAAACTGATTGAAAATAAGCCAGAACAGTGTCTTAACTAATATAATTTCATAGTTCTACATGTTAATAAGAAAAATACTTCTTTGACGAGGTGGTTTTTAACATTCGTCAATTACGACATTTTTCAAAAGTTATAGCACACAGTTTTCGGTCAAAATTTAGTTTTTCGAAACTGATTGAAAATAGGCAAGAACAGTGTCTTAACTAATGTAATTTCATAGTTCTCAGGTTAATAAGAAAAATACTTCTTTTAGGGGGTAGTTTTTGACATTCGTCAATTACGATATTTTTCAATGGTTATTTCACACAGTTTTTGGTAAAAATTTATTTTTTTGAAACTGATAGAAAATAGGCCAGAACAGTGTCTTAACTAATATAATTTCATAGTTCTGCAGGTTAATAAGAAAAGTACTTCTTTTACGAGGTGGTTTTTAACATTCGTCCATTACGTCATTTTTCAAAGGGTAAAGCACATAGTTTTTTGTCAAAATTTATTTTTTCGAAACTGATCGAAAATATGCCAGAACAGTGTCTTAACTAATATAATTTCATAGTTCTGCATGTTAATAAGAAAATTACTTCTTTGACGAGGTGGTTTTTAACATTCGTACATTACGACATTTTTCAAAGGTTATAGCACACAGTTTTCGGCCAAAATTTAGTTTTTCGAAACTGATTGAAAATATGCCAAATAATTTTATAGTTTTGCAAGATAATAAGAAAAATACTTCTTTTACGACGTGGTTTTTAACATTCGTCCATTACGACATTTTTCAAAGGTTAAACACACAGTTTTTTGTCAAAATTTATTTTTTCTAAACTGATTGAAAATATGTCAGAACAGTGTCTTAACTAATATAACTTCATAGTTCTGCAGGTTAATAAGAAAAATACTTCATTTACGAGGTGGTTTTTAAAATTCGTCCATTACAATATTTTTCAAAGGTTATAACACATAGTTTTCGGTCAAAAATTATTTTTTCCAAACTAATTGAAAATAGGCCAGAACAGTGTCTTAACTAATATAATTTCATAGCTCTGCAGGTTAATAAGAAAAGTACTTCTTTTACGAGGTGGTTTTTAACATTCGTCAATTACGACATTTTTCAAAAGTAGCACACAGTTTTCGGTCGAAATTTATTTTTTCAAAATTGATTGAAAATAGGCCAGAACAGTGTCTTAACTAATATAATTTCATAGTTCTCAGGTGAATAAGAAAAATACTTCTTTTAGGAGGTGGTTTTTGACATTCGTCAATTACGACATTTTTCAAAGGTTATAGCACACAGTTTTCGGTCAAAATTTATTTTTACGAAACTGATAGAAAATAGGCCAGAACAGTGTCTTAACTAATATAATTTCATAGTTCTGCAGGTTAATAAGAAAAGTACTTCTTTTACGAGGTGGTTTTTAACATTCGTCCATTACGACATTTTTCAAAGGTTTTATAAAGCACATAGTTTTTTGTCAGAATTTATTATTTCGAAACTGATTGAAAATATGCCAGAACAGTGTCTTAACTAATATAATTTCATAGTTCTTCATGTTAATAAGAAAAATACTTCTTTGACGAGGTGGTTTTTCACATTCGTCCATTACGACATTTTTCAAAGGTTATAGCACACAGTTTTCGGCCCAAATTTAGTTTTTCGAAACTCATTGAAAATATGCCAAATAATTTTATAGTTTTGCAGGTTAATAAGAAAAATACTTCTTTTACGACGTGGTTTTTAACATTCGTCTATTACGACATTTTTCAAAGGTTAAAGCACACAGTTTTTTGTCAAAATTTATTTTTTCTAAACTGATTGAAAATATGTCAGAACAGTGTCTTAACTAAGATAATTTCATAGTTCTGCAGGTTAATAAGAAAAATACTTCATTTACGAGGTGGTTTTTAAAATTCGTCCATTACAATATTTTTCAAAGGTTATAACACATAATTGTCGGTCAAAATTTATTTTTTCCAAACTAATTGAAAATAGGCCAGAACAGTGTCTTAACTAATATAATTTCATAGTTCTGCAGGTTAATAAGAAAAGTACATCTTTTACGAGGTGGTTTTTAACATTCGTCAATTACGACATTTTTCAAAGGTAGCACACAGTTTTCGGTCCAAATTTATTTTTTCAAAATTGATTGAAAATAGGCCAGAACAGTGTCTTAACTAATATAATTTCATAGTTCTCAGGTTAATAAGAAAAATACTTCTTTTAGGAGGTGGTTTTTGACATTCGTCAATTACGACATTTTTCAAAGGTTATATCATACAGTTTTCGGTCAAAATTTATTTTTTCAAAACTGATAGAAAATAGGCCAGAACAGTGTCTTAACTAATATAATTTCATAGTTCTGCAGGTTAATAAGAAAAGTACTTCTTTTACGAGGTGGTTTTTAACATTCGTCCATTACGACGTTTTTCAAAGGTTAAAGCATATATTTTTTTGTCAGAATTTATTTTTTCGAAACTAATTGAAAATATGCCAGAACAGTGTCTTAACTAATATAATTTCATAGTTCTGCATGTTAATAAGAAAAATACTTCTTTGACGGGGTGGTTTTTAACATTCGTCCATTACGATATTTTTCAAAGGTTATAGCACACAGTTTTCGGCCCAAATTTAGTTTTTCGAAACTGATTGAAAATAGGCCAGAACAGTGTCTTAACTAATATAATTTCATAGTTCTCAGGTTAATAAGAAAAATACTTCTTGTAGGAGGTGGTTTTTGACATTCGTCAATTACGACATTTTTCAAAGGTTACAGCACACAGTTTTCGGTCAAAATTTATTTTTTTGAAACTGATAGAAAATAGGCCAGAACAGTGTCTTAACTAATATAATTTCATAGTTCTGCAGGTTAATAAGAAAAGTACTTCTTTTACGAGGTGGTTTTTAACATTCATCTATTACGACATTTTTCAAAGGGTAAAGCACATAGTTTTTTGTCAAAATTTATTTTTTCGAAACTGATCGAAAATATGCCACAACAGTGTCTTAACTAATATAATTTCATAGTTCTGCATGTTAATAAGAAAATTACTTCTTTGACGAGGTGGTTTTTAACATTCGTACATTACGACATTTTTCAAAGGTTATAGCACACAGTTTTCGGCCAAAATTTAGTTTTTCGAAACTGATTGAAAATATGCCAAATAGTTTTATAGTTTTGCAGGTTAATAAGAAAAATACTTCTTTTACGACGTGGTTTTTAACATTCGTGCATTACGACATTTTTTAAAGGTTAAAGCACACAGTTTTTTGTCAAAATTTATTTTTTCTAAACTGATTGAAAATAAGTCAGAACAGTGTCTTAACTAATATAATTTCATAGTTCTGCAGGTTAATAAGAAAAATACTTCATTTTCGAGGTGGTTTTTAAAATTCGTCCATTACAATATTTTTCAAAGGTTATAACACATAGTTTTCGATCAAAATTTATTTTTTCCAAAGTAATTGAAAATAGGCCAGAACAGTATCTTAACTAATATAATTTCATAGTTCTGCAGGTTAATAAGAAAAGTACATCTTTTACGAGGTGGTTTTTAACATTCGTCAATTACGACATTTTTCAAAGGTACCACACAGTTTTCGGTCCAAATTTATTTTTTCAAAATTGATTGAAAATAGGCCAGAACAGTGTCTTAACTAATATAATTTCATAGTTCTCAGGTTAATAAGAAAAATACTTCTTTTAGGAGGTGGTTTTTGACATTCGTCAATTATGACATTTTTCAAAGGTTATAGCACACAGTTTTCGGTCAAAATTTATTTTCTCAAAACTGATAGAAAATAGGCCAGAACAGTGTCTTAACTAATATAATTTCATAGTTCTGCATGTTAATAAGAAAAGTACTTCTTTTACGAGGTGGTTTTTAACATTCGTCCATTACGACATTTTTCAAATGTTAAAGCACATATTTTTTTGTCAGAATTTATTTTTTCGAAACTGATTGAAAATATGCCAGAACAGTGTCTTAACTAATATAATTTCATAGTTCTGCATGTTAATAAGAAAAATACTTCTTTGACGAGGTGGTTTTTAACATTCGTCCATTACGACATTTTTCAAAGGTTATATAGCACACAGTTTTCGGCCAAAATTTAGTTTTTCGAAACTGATTGAAAATAGGTCAGAACAGTATCTTAACTAATATAATTTCATAGTTCTCAGGTTAATAAGAAAAATACTTCTTTTAGGAGGTGGTTTTTGACATTCGTCAATTACGACATTTTTTAATGGTTACAGCACACAGTTTTCGGTCAAAATTTATTTTTTTGAAACTGATAGAAAATAGGCCGGAACAGAGTCTTAACTAATATAATTTCATAGTTCTGCAAGTTAATAAGAATAGTACTTCTTTTACGAGGTGGTTTTTAACATTCGTCCATTACGGCATTTTTCAAAGGTTAAAGCACATAGTTTTTTGTCAAAATTTATTTTTTCGAAACTGATTGAAAATATGCCAGAACAGTGTCTTAACTAATATAATTTCATAGTTCTGCATGTTAATAAGAAAAATACTTCTTTGACGAAGTGGTTTTTAACATTTGTCCATTACGACATTTTTCAAAGGTTATAGCACACAGTTTTCGGCCAAAATTTAGTTTTTCGAAACTGATTGAAAATATGCCAAATAATTTTATAGTTTTACAGGTTAATAAGAAAAATACTTTTTTTACGACGTGGTTTTTAACATTCGTCTATTACGATATTTTTCAAAAGTTAAAGCACACAGTTTTTTGTCAAAATTTATTTTTTCTAAACTGATTGAAAATATGTTAGAACAGTGTCTTAACTAATATAATTTCATAGTTCTACAGGTTAATAAGAAAAATACTTCATTTACGAGGTGGTTTTTAAAATTCGTCCATTATAATATTTTTCAAAGGTTATAACACATAGTTTTCGGTCAAAATTTATTTTTTCCAAACTGATTGAAAATAGGCCAGAACAGTATCTTAACTAATATAATTTCATTGTTCTGCAGGTTAATAAGAAAAGTACATCTTTTACGAGGTGGTTTTTAACATTCGTCAATTACGATATTTTTCAAAGGTAGCACACAGTTTTCGGTCCAAATTTATTTTTTCAAAATTGTTTGAAAATAGGCCAGAACAGTGTCTTAACTAATATAATTTCATAGTTCTCAGGTTAATAAGAAAAATACTTCTTTTAGGAGGTGGTTTTTGACATTCGTCAATTACAACATTTTTCAAAGGTTATAGCACACAGTTTTCGGTCAAAATTTATTTTTTCAAAATTGATAGAAAATAGGCCAGAACAGTGTCTTAACTAATATAATTTCATAGTTCTGCATGTTAATAAGAAAAGTACTTCTTTTACGAGGTGGTTTTTAACATTCGTCCATTACGACATTTTTCAAAGGTTAAAGCACATATTTTTTTGTCAGAATTTATTTTTTCGAAACTGATTGAAAATATGCCAGAACAGTGTCTTAACTAATATAATTTCATAGTTCTGCATGTTAATAAGAAAAATACTTCTTTGACGAGGTGGTTTTTAACATTCGTCCATTACGACATTTTTCAAAGGTTCTATAGCACACAGTTTTCGGCCAAAATTTAGTTTTTCGAAACTGATTGAAAATAGGTCAGAACAGTATCTTAACTAATATAATTTCAAAGTTCTCAGGTTAATAAGAAAAATACTTCTTTTAGGAGGTGGTTTTTGACATTCGTCAATTACGACATTTTTTAATGGTTACAGCACACAGTTTTCGGTCAAAATTTATTTTTTTTGAAACTGATAGAAAATAGGCCGGAACAGAGTCTTAACTAATATAATTTCATAGTTCTGCAGGTTAATAAGAAAAGTACTTCTTTTACGAGGTGGTTTTTAACATTCGTCCATTACGGCATTTTTCAAAGGTTAAAGCACATATTTTTTTGTCAGAATTTATTTTTTCGAAACTGATTGAAAATATGCCAGAACAGTGTCTTAACTAATATAATTTCATAGTTCTGCATGTTAATAAGAAAAATACTTCTTTGACGAGGTGGTTTTTAACATTCGTCCATTACGACATTTTTCAAAGGTTCTATAGCACACAGTTTTCGGCCAAAATTTAGTTTTTCGAAACTGATTGAAAATAGGTCAGAACAGTATCTTAACTAATATAATTTCATAGTTCTCAGGTTAATAAGAAAAATACTTCTTTTAGGAGTTGGTTTTTGACATTCGTCAATTACGACATTTTTTAATGGTTACAGCACACAGTTTTCGGTCAAAATTTATTTTTTTGAAACTGATAGAAAATAGGCCGGAACAGAGTCTTAACTAATATAATTTCATAGTTCTGCAAGTTAATAAGAATAGTACTTCTTTTACGAGGTGGTTTTTAACATTCCTCCATTACGGCATTTTTCAAAGGTTAAAGCACATAGTTTTTTGTCAAAATTTATTTTTTCGAAACTGATTGAAAATATGTCAGAACAGTGTCTTAACTAATATAATTTCATAGTTCTGCATGTTAATAAGAAAAATACTTATTTGACGAGGTGGTTTTTAACATTTGTCCATTACGACATTTTTCAAAGGTTATAGCACACAGTTTTCGGCCAAAATTTAGTTTTTCGAAACTGATTGAAAATATGCCAAATAATTTTATAGTTTTACAGGTTAATAAGAAAAATACTTTTTTTACGACGTGGTTTTTAACATTCGTCTATTACGATATTTTTCAAAGTTTAAAGCACACAGCTTTCTGTCAAAATTTATTTTTTCTAAACTGATTGAAAATATGTTAGAACAGTGTCTTAACTAATATAATTTCATAGTTCTACAGGTTAATAAGAAAAATACTTAATTTACGAGGTGGTTTTTAAAATTCGTCCATTATAATATTTTTCAAAGGTTACAACACATAGTTTTCGGTCAAAATTTATTTTTTCCAAACTGATTGAAAATATGCCAGAACAGTGTCTTAACTAATATAATTTCATAGTTCTGCATGTTAATAAGAAAAGTACTTCTTTTACGAGGTGGTTTTTAACATTCGTCAATTACGACATTTTTCAAAGGTAGCAAACAGTTTTCGGTCGAAATTTATTTTTTAAAAATTGATTGAAAATAGGCCAGAACAGTGTCTGAACTAATATAATTTCATAGTTCTCAGGTTAATAAGAAAAATACTTCTTTTAAGAGGTGGTTTTTTACATTCGTCAATTACGATATTTTTCAAAGGTTATAGCACACAGTTTTCGGTCAAAATTTATTTTTTCGAAGCTGATAGAAAATAGGCCAGAACAGTGTCTTAACTAATATAATTTCATAGTTCTGCAGGTTAATAAGAAAAGTATTTCTTTTACGAGGTGGTTTTTAACATTCGTCTATTACGATATTTTTCAAAGGTTAAAGCACATAGTTTTTTGTCAGAATTTATTTTTTCGAAACTGATTGAAAATATGCCAGAACAGTGTCTTAACTAATTTAATTTCATAGTTCTGCATGTTAATAAGAAAAATACTTCTTTGACGATGTGGTTTTTAACATTCGTCCATTACGACATTTTTCAAAGGTTATAGCACACAGTTTTCGGCCAAAATTTAGTTTTTCGAAACTGATTGAAAATAGGCCAGAACTGTGTCTTAACTAATATAATTTCAAAGTTCTCAGGTTAATAAGAAAAATACTTCTTTTAGGAGGTGGTTTTTGACATTCGTCAATTACGACATTTTTCAAAGGTTTATAGCACACAGTTTTCGGTCAAAATTTATTTTTTTTGAAACTGATAGAAAATAGGCCGGAACAGAGTCTTAACTAATATAATTTCATAGTTCTGCAGGTTAATAAGAAAAGTACTTCTTTTACGAGGTGGTTTTTAACATTCGTCCATTACGACATTTTTCAAAGGTTAAAGCACATAGTTTTTTGTCAAAATTTATTTTTTCGAAACTGATTAAAAATATGCCAGAACAGTGTCTTAACTAATATAATTTTATAGTTCTGCATGTTAATAAGAAAAATACTTCATTGACGAGGTGGTTTTTAACATTCGTCCATTACGACATTTTTCAAAGGTTATATAGCACACAGTTTTCGGCCAAAATTTAGTTTTTCGAAACTGATTGAAAATAGGTCAGAACAGTATCTTAACTAATATAATTTCATAGTTCTCAGGTTAATAAGAAAAATACTTCTTTTAGGAGGTGGTTTTTGACATTCGTCAATTACGACATTTTTCAATGGTTACAGCACACAGTTTTCGGTCAAAATTTATTTTTTTGAAACTGATAGAAAATAGGCCGGAACAGAGTCTTAACTAATATAATTTCATAGTTCTGCAAGTTAATAAGAATAGTACTTCTTTTACGAGGTGGTTTTTAACATTCGTCCATTACGGCATTTTTCAAAGGTTAAAGCACATAGTTTTTTGTCAAAATTTATTTTTTCGAAACTGATTGAAAATATGCCAGAACAATGTCTTAACTAATATAATTTCATAGTTCTGCATGTTAATAAGAAAAATACTTCTTTGACGAGGTGGTTTTTAACATTTGTCCATTACGACATTTTTCAAAGGTTATAGCACACAGTTTTCGGCCAAAATTTAGTTTTTCGAAACTGATTGAAAATATGCCAAATAATTTTATAGTTTTACATGTTAATAAGAAAAATACTTTTTTTACGACGTGGTTTTTAACATTCGTCTATTACGATATTTTTCAAAGGTTAAAGCACACAGTTTTTTGTCAAAATTTATTTTTTCTAAACTGAATGAAAATATGTTAGAACAGTGTCTTAACTAATATAATTTCATAGTTCTACAGGTTAATAAGAAAAATACTTCATTTACGAGGTGGTTTTTAAAATTCGTCCATTATAATATTTTTCAAAGGTTATAACACATAGTTTTCGGTCAAAATTTATTTTTTCCAAACTGATTGAAAATAGACCAGAACAGTGTCTTAACTAATATAATTTCATAGTTCTGCATGTTAATAAGAAAAGTACTTCTTTTACGAGGTGGTTTTTAACATTCGTCAATTACGACATTTTTCAAAGGTAGCACACAGTTTTCGGTCGAAATTTATTTTTTAAAAATTGATTGAAAATAGGCCAGAACAGTGTCTGAACTAATATAATTTCATAGTTCTCAGGTTAATAAGAAAAATACTTCTTTTAGGAGGTGGTTTTTTACATTCGTCAATTACGATATTTTTCAAAGGTTATAGCACACAGTTTTCGGTCAAAATTTATTTTTTCGAAGCTGATAGAAAATAGGCCAGAACAGTGTCTTAACTAATATAATTTTATAGTTCTGCAGGTTAATAAGAAAAGTACTTCTTTTACGAGGTGGTTTTTAACATTCGTCCATTACGACATTTTTCAAAGGTTAAAGCACATAGTTTTTTGTCAGAATTTATTTTTTCGAAACTGATTGAAAATATGCCAGAACAGTGTCTTAACTAATTTAATTTCATAGTTCTGCATGTTAATAAGAAAAATACTTCTTTGACGAGGTGGTTTTTAACATTCGTCCATTACGATATTTTTCAAAGGTTATAGCACACAGTTTTCGGCCAAAATTTAGTTTTTCGAAACTGATTGAAAATAGGCCAGAACTGTGTCTTAACTAATATAATTTCAAAGTTCTCAGGTTAATAAGAAAAATACTTCTTTTAGGAGGTGGTTTTTGACATTCTTCAATTACGACATTTTTCAAAGGTTATAGCACACAGTTTTCGGTCAAAATTTATTTTTTTTGAAACTGATAGAAAATAGGCCGGAACAGAGTCTTAACTAATATAATTTCATAGTTCTGCAGGTTAATAAGAAAAGTACTTCTTTTACGAGGTGGTTTTTAACATTCGTCCATTACGGCATTTTTCAAAGGTTAAAGCACATAGTTTTTTGTCAAAATTTATTTTTTCGAAACTGATTAAAAATATGCCAGAACAGTGTCTTAACTAATATAATTTCATAGTTCTGCATGTTAATAAGAAAAATACTTCTTTGACGAGGTGGTTTTAAACATTCGTCCATTATGACATTTTTCAAAAGTTATATAGCACATAGTTTTCGGCCAAAATTTAGTTTTTCGAAACTGATTGAAAATAGGTCAGAACAGTATCTTAACTAATATAATTTCATAGTTCTCAGGTTAATAAGAAAAATACTTCTTTTAGGAGGTGGTTTTTGACATTCGTCAATTACGACATTTTTCAATGGTTACAGCACACAGTTTTCGGTCAAAATTTATTTTTTTGAAACTGATAGAAAATAGGCCGGAACAGAGTCTTAACTAATATAATTTCATAGTTCTGCAAGTTAATAAGAATAGTACTTCTTTTACGAGGTGGTTTTTAACATTCGTCCATTACGGCATTTTTCAAAGGTTAAAGCACATAGTTTTTTGTCAAAATTTATTTTTTCGAAACTGATTGAAAATATGCCAGAACAGTGTCTTAACTAATATAATTTCATAGTTCTGCATGTTAATAAGAAAAATACTTCTTTGACGAGGTGGTTTTTAACATTTGTCCATTACGACATTTTTCAAAGGTTATAGCACACAGTTTTCGGCCAAAATTTAGTTTTTCGAAACTGATTGAAAATATGCCAAATAATTTTATAGTTTTACAGGTTAATAAGAAAAATACTTTTTTTACGACGTGGTTTTTAACATTCGTCTATTACGATATTTTTCAAAGGTTAAAGCACACAGTTTTTTGTCAAAATTTATTTTTTCTAAACTGATTGAAAATATGTTAGAACAGTGTCTTAACTAATATAATTTCATAGTTCTACAGGTTAATAAGAAAAATACTTCATTTACGAGGAGGTTTTTAAAATTCGTCCATTATAATATTTTTCAAAGGTTATAACACATAGTTTTCGGTCAAAATTTATTTTTTCCAAACTGATTGAAAATAGGCCAGAACAGTATCTTAACTAATATAATTTCATTGTTCTGCAGGTTAATAAGAAAAGTACATCTTTTACGAGGTGGTTTTTAACATTCGTCAATTACGATATTTTTCAAAGGTAGCACACAGTTTTCGGTCCAAATTTATTTTTTCAAAATTGATTGAAAATAGGCCAGAACAGTGTCTTAACTAATATAATTTCATAGTTCTCAGGTTAATAAGAAAAATACTTCTTTTAAGAGGTGGTTTTTTACATTCGTCAATTACGATATTTTTCAAAGGTTATAGCACACAGTTTTCGGTCAAAATTTATTTTTTCGAAGCTGATAGAAAATAGGCCAGAACAGTGTCTTAACTAATATAATTTTATAGTTCTGCAGGTTAATAAGAAAAGTACTTCTTTTACGAGGTGATTTTTAACATTCGTCCATTACGACATTTTTCAAAGGTTAAAGCACATAGTTTTTTGTCAGAATTTATTTTTTCGAAACTGATTGAAAATATGCCAGAACAGTGTCTTAACTAATTTAATTTCATAGTTCTGCATGTTAATAAGAAAAATACTTCTTTGACGATGTGGTTTTTAACATTCGTCCATTACGACATTTTTCAAAGGTTATAGCACACAGTTTTCGGCCAAAATTTAGTTTTTCGAAACTGATTGAAAATAGGCCAGAACTGTGTCTTAACTAATATAATTTCAAAGTTCTCAGGTTAATAAGAAAAATACTTCTTTTAGGAGGTGGTTTTTGACATTCGTCAATTACGACATTTTTCAAAGGTTATAGCACACAGTTTTCAGTCAAAATTTATTTTTTTTGAAACTGATAGAAAATAGGCCGGAACAGAGTCTTAACTAATATAATTTCATAGTTCTGCAGGTTAATAAGAAAAGTACTTCTTTTACGAGGTGGTTTTTAACTAATATAATTTCATAGTTCTGCATGTTAATAAGAAAAATACTTCTTTGACGAGGTGGTTTTTAACATTCGTCCATTACGACATTTTTCAAAGGTTATATAGCACACAGTTTTCGGCCAAAATTTAGTTTTTCGAAACTGATTGAAAATAGGTCAGAACAGTATCTTAACTAATATAATTTCATAGTTCTCAGGTTAATAAGAAAAATACTTCTTTTAGGAGGTGGTTTTTGACATTCGTCAATTACGACATTTTTCAATGGTTACAGCACACAGTTTTCGGTCAAAATTTATTTTTTTGAAACTGATAGAAAATAGGCCGGAACAGAGTCTTAACTAATATAATTTCATAGTTCTGCAAGTTAAGAAGAATAGTACTTCTTTTACGAGGTGGTTTTTAACATTCGTCCATTACGGCATTTTTCAAAGGTTAAAGCACATAGTTTTTTGTCAAAATTTATTTTTTCGAAACTGATTGAAAATATGCCAGAACAGTGTCTTAACTAATATAATTTCATAGTTCTGCATGTTAATAAGAAAAATACTTCTTTGACGAGGTGGTTTTTAACATTTGTCCATTACGACATTTTTCAAAGGTTATAGCACACAGTTTTCGGCCAAAATTTAGTTTTTCGAAACTGATTGAAAATATGCCAAATAATTTTATAGTTTTACAGGTTAATAAGAAAAATACTTTTTTTACGACGTGGTTTTTAACATTCGTCTATTACGATATTTTTCAAAGGTTAAAGCACACAGTTTTTTGTCAAAATTTATTTTTTCTAAACTGATTGAAAATATGTTAGAACAGTGTCTTAACTAATATAATTTCATAGTTCTACAGGTTAATAAGAAAAATACTTCATTTACGAGGTGGTTTTTAAAATTCGTCCATTATAATATTTTTCAAAGGTTATAACACATAGTTTTCGGTCAAAATTTATTTTTTCCAAACTGATTGAAAATAGGCCAGAACAGTGTCTTAACTAATATAATTTCATAGTTCTTCATGTTAATATGAAAAGTACTTCTTTTACGAGGTGGTTTTTAACATTCGTCAATTACGACATTTTTCAAAGGTAGCACACAGTTTTCGGTCGAAATTTATTTTTTAAAAATTGATTGAAAATAGGCCAGAACAGTGTCTGAACTAATATAATTTCATAGTTCTCAGGTTAATAAGAAAAATACTTCTTTTAGGAGGTGGTTTTTTACATTCGTCAATTACGATATTTTTCAAAGGTTATAGCACACAGTTTTCGGTCAAAATTTATTTTTTCGAAGCTGATAGAAAATAGGCCAGAACAGTGTCTTAACTAATATAATTTTATAGTTCTGCAGGTTAATAAGAAAAGTACTTCTTTTACGAGGTGGTTTTTAACATTCGTCCATTACGACATTTTTCAAAGGTTAAAGCACATAGTTTTTTGTCAGAATTTATTTTTTCGAAACTGATTGAAAATATGCCAGAACAGTGTCTTAACTAATTTAATTTCATAGTTCTGCATGTTAATAAGAAAAATACTTCTTTGACGAGGTGGTTTTTAACATTCGTCCATTACGACATTTTTCAAAGGTTATAGCACACAGTTTTCGGCCAAAATTTAGTTTTTCGAAACTGATTGAAAATAGGCCAGAACTGTGTCTTAACTAATATAATTTCAAAGTTCTCAGGTTAATAAGAAAAATACATCTTTTAGTAGGTGGTTTTTGACATTCGTCAATTACGACATTTTTCAAAGGTTATAGCACACAGTTTTCGGTCAAAATTTATTTTTTTTGAAACTGATAGAAAATAGGCCGGAACAGAGTCTTAACTAATATAATTTCATAGTTCTGCAGGTTAATAAGAAAAGTACTTCTTTTACGAGGTGGTTTTTAACATTCGTCCATTACGGCATTTTTCAAAGATTAAAGCACATAGTTTTTTGTCAAAATTTATTTTTTCGAAACTGATTAAAAATATGCCAGAACAGTGTCTTAACTAATATAATTTCATAGTTCGGCATGTTAATAAGAAAAATACTTCTTTGACGAGGTGGTTTTAAACATTCGTCCATTACGACATTTTTCAAAGGTTATATAGCACATAGTTTTCGGCCAAAATTTAGTTTTTCGAAACTGATTGAAAATAGGTCAGAACAGTATCTTAACTAATATAATTTCATAGTTCTCAGGTTAATAAGAAAAATACTTCTTTTAGGAGGTGGTTTTTGACATTCGTCAATTACGACATTTTTCAATGGTTACAGCACACAGTTTTCGGTCAAAATTTATTTTTTTGAAACTGATAGAAAATAGGCCGGAACAGAGTCTTAACTAATATAATTTCATAGTTCTGCAAGTTAATAAGAATAGTACTTCTTTTACGAGGTGGTTTTTAACATTCGTCCATTACGGTATTTTTCAAAGGTTAAATCACATAGTTTTTTGTCAAAATTTATTTTTTCGAAACTGATCGAAAATATGCCAGAACAGTGTCTTAACTAATATAATTTCATAGTTCTGCATGTTAATAAGAAAATTACTTCTTTGACGAGGTGGTTTTTAACATTCGTACATTACGACATTTTTCAAAGGTTATAGCACACAGTTTTCGACCAAAATTTAGTTTTTCGAAACTGATTGAAAATATGCCAAATAATTTTATAGTTTTGCAGGTTAATAAGAAAAATACTTCTTTTACGACGTGGTTTTTAACATTCGTGCATTACGACATTTTTCAAAGGTTAAAGCACACAGTTTTTTGTCAAAATTTATTTTTTCTAAACTGATTGAAAATATGTCAGAACAGTGTCTTAACTAATATAATTTCATAGTTCTGCAGGTTAATAAGAAAAATACTTCATTTTCGAGGTGGTTTTTAAAATTCGTCCATTACAATATTTTTCAAAGGTTATAACACATAGTTTTCGATCAAAATTTATTTTTTCCAAAGTAATTGAAAATAGGCCAGAACAGTATCTTAACTAATATAATTTCATAGTTCTGCAGGTTAATAAGAAAAGTACATCTTTTACGAGGTGGTTTTTAACATTCGTCAATTACGACATTTTTCAAAGGTAGCACACAGTTTTCGGTCCAAATTTATTTTTTCAAAATTGATTGAAAATAGGCCATAACAGTGTCTTAACTAATATAATTTCATAGTTCTCAGGTTAATAAGAAAAATACTTCTTTTAGGAGGTGGTTTTTGACATTCGTCAATTATGACATTTTTCAAAGGTTATAGCACACAGTTTTCGGTCAAAATTTATTTTTTCAAAACTGATAGAAAATAGGCCAGAACAGTGTCTTAACTAATATAATTTCATAGTTCTGCATGTTAATAAGAAAAGTACTTCTTTTACGAGGTGGTTTTTAACATTCGTCCATTACGACATTTTTCAAAGGTTAAAGCACATATTTTTTTGTCAGAATTTATTTTTTCGAAACTGATTGAAAATATGCCAGAACTGTGTCTTAACTAATATAATTTCATAGTTCTGCATGTTAATAAGAAAAATACTTCTTTGACGAGGTGGTTTTTAACATTCGTCCATTACGACATTTTTCAAAGGTTATATAGCACACAGTTTTCGGCCAAAATTTAGTTTTTCGAAACTGATTGAAAATAGGTCAGAACAGTATCTTAACTAATATAATTTCATAGTTCTCAGGTTAATAAGAAAAATACTTCTTTTAGGAGGTGGTTTTTGACATTCGTCAATTACGACATTTTTCAATGGTTACAGCACACAGTTTTCGGTCAAAATTTATTTTTTTGAAACTGATAGAAAATAGGCCGGAACAGAGTCTTAACTAATATAATTTCATAGTTCTGCAAGTTAATAAGAATAGTACTTCTTTTACGAGGTGGTTTTTAACATTCGTCCATTACGGTATTTTTCAAAGGTTAAAGCACATAGTTTTTTGTCAAAATTTATTTTTTCGAAACTGATCGAAAATATGCCAGAACAGTGTCTTAACTAATATAATTTCATAGTTCTGCATGTTAATAAGAAAATTACTTCTTTGACGAGGTGGTTTTTAACATTCGTACATTACGACATTTTTCAAAGGTTATAGCACACAGTTTTCGACCAAAATTTAGTTTTTCGAAACTGATTGAAAATATGCCAAATAATTTTATAGTTTTGCAGGTTAATAAGAAAAATACTTCTTTTACGACGTGGTTTTTAACATTCGTGCATTACGACATTTTTCAAAGGTTAAAGCACACAGTTTTTTGTCAAAATTTATTTTTTCTAAACTGATTGAAAATATGTCAGAACAGTGTCTTAACTAATATAATTTCATAGTTCTGCAGGTTAATAAGAAAAATACTTCATTTTCGAGGTGGTTTTTAAAATTCGTCCATTACAATATTTTTCAAAGGTTATAACACATAGTTTTCGATCAAAATTTATTTTTTCCAAAGTAATTGAAAATAGGCCAGAACAGTATCTTAACTAATATAATTTCATAGTTCTGCAGGTTAATAAGAAAAGTACATCTTTTACGAGGTGGTTTTTAACATTCGTCAATTACGACATTTTTCAAAGGTAGCACACAGTTTTCGGTCCAAATTTATTTTTTCAAAATTGATTGAAAATAGGCCAGAACAGTGTCTTAACTAATATAATTTCATAGTTCTCAGGTTAATAAGAAAAATACTTCTTTTAGGAGGTGGTTTTTGACATTCGTCAATTATGACATTTTTCAAAGGTTATAGCACACAGTTTTCGGTCAAAATTTATTTTTTCAAAACTGATAGAAAATAGGCCAGAACAGTGTCTTAACTAATATAATTTCATAGTTCTGCATGTTAATAAGAAAAGTACTTCTTTTACGAGGTGGTTTTTAACATTCGTCCATTACGACATTTTTCAAAGGTTAAAGCACATATTTTTTTGTCAGAATTTATTTTTTCGAAACTGATTGAAAATATGCCAGAACTGTGTCTTAACTAATATAATTTCATAGTTCTGCATGTTAATAAGAAAAATACTTCTTTGACGAGGTGGTTTTTAACATTCGTCCATTACGACATTTTTCAAAGGTTATATAGCACACAGTTTTCGGCCAAAATTTAGTTTTTCGAAACTGATTGAAAATAGGTCAGAACAGTATCTTAACTAATATAATTTCATAGTTCTCAGGTTAATAAGAAAAATACTTCTTTTAGGAGGTGGTTTTTGACATTCGTCAATTACGACATTTTTCAATGGTTACAGCACACAGTTTTCGGTCAAAATTTATTTTTTTGAAACTGATAGAAAATAGGCCGGAACAGAGTCTTAACTAATATAATTTCATAGTTCTGCAAGTTAATAAGAATAGTACTTCTTTTACGAGGTGGTTTTTAACATTTGTCCATTACGGTATTTTTCAAAGGTTAAAGCACATAGTTTTTTGTCAAAATTTATTTTTTCGAAACTGATCGAAAATATGCCAGAACAGTGTCTTAACTAATATAATTTCATAGTTCTGCATGTTAATAAGAAAATTACTTCTTTGACGAGGTGGTTTTTAACATTCGTACATTACGACATTTTTCAAAGGTTATAGCACACAGTTTTCGACCAAAATTTAGTTTTTCGAAACTGATTGAAAATATGCCAAATAATTTTATAGTTTTGCAGGTTAATAAGAAAAATACTTCTTTTACGACGTGGTTTTTAACATTCGTGCATTACGACATTTTTCAAAGGTTAAAGCACATAGTTTTTTGTCAAAATTTATTTTTTTTAAACTGATTGAAAATATGTCAGAACAGTGTCTTAACTAATATAATTTCATAGTTCTGCAGGTTAATAAGAAAAATACTTCATTTTCGAGGTGGTTTTTAAAATTCGTCCATTACAATATTTTTCAAAGGTTATAACACATAGTTTTCGATCAAAATTTATTTTTTCCAAAGTAATTGAAAATAGGCCAGAACAGTATCTTAACTAATATAATTTCATAGTTCTGCAGGTTAATAAGAAAAGTACATCTTTTACGAGGTGGTTTTTAACATTCGTCAATTACGACATTTTTCAAAGGTAGCACACAGTTTTCGGTCCAAATTTATTTTTTCAAAATTGATTGAAAATAGGCCAGAACAGTGTCTTAACTAATATAATTTCATAGTTCTCAGGTTAATAAGAAAAATACTTCTTTTAGGAGGTGGTTTTTGACATTCGTCAATTATGACATTTTTCAAAGGTTATAGCACACAGTTTTCGGTCAAAATTTATTTTTTCAAAACTGATAGAAAATAGGCCAGAACAGTGTCTTAACTAATATAATTTCATAGTTCTGCATGTTAATAAGAAAAGTACTTCTTTTACGAGGTGGTTTTTAACATTCGTCCATTACGACATTTTTCAAAGGTTAAAGCACATATTTTTTTGTCAGAATTTATTTTTTCGAAACTGATTGAAAATATGCCAGAACTGTGTCTTAACTAATATAATTTCATAGTTCTGCATGTTAATAAGAAAAATACTTCTTTGACGAGGTGGTTTTTAACATTCGTCCATTACGACATTTTTCAAAGGTTATATAGCACACAGTTTTCGGCCAAAATTTAGTTTTTCGAAACTGATTGAAAATAGGTCAGAACAGTATCTTAACTAATATAATTTCATAGTTCTCAGGTTAATAAGAAAAATACTTCTTTTAGGAGGTGGTTTTTGACATTCGTCAATTACGACATTTTTTAATGGTTACAGCACACAGTTTTCGGTCAAAATTTATTTTTTTGAAACTGATAGAAAATAGGCCGGAACAGAGTCTTAACTAATATAATTTCATAGTTCTGCAAGTTAATAAGAATAGTACTTCTTTTACGAGGTGGTTTTTAACATTCGTCCATTACGGCATTTTTCAAAGGTTAAAGCACATAGTTTTTTGTCAAAATTTATTTTTTCGAAACTGATCGAAAATATGCCAGAACAGTGTCTTAACTAATATAATTTCATAGTTCTGCATGTTAATAAGAAAATTACTTCTTTGACGAGGTGGTTTTTAACATTCGTACATTACGACATTTTTCAAAGGTTATAGCACACAGTTTTCGGCCAAAATTTAGTTTTTCGAAACTGATTGAAAATATGGCAAATAATTTTATAGTTTTGCAGGTTAATAAGAAAACTACTTCTTTTACGACGTGGTTTTTAACATTCGTGCATTACGACATTTTTCAAAGGTTAAAGCACACAGTTTTTTGTCAAAATTTATTTTTTCTAAACTGATTGAAAATATGTCAGAACAGTGTCTTAACTAATAGAATTTCATAGTTCTGCAGGTTAATAAGAAAAATACTTCATTTTCGAGGTGGTTTTTAAAATTCGTCCATTACAATATTTTTCAAAGGTTATAACACATAGTTTTCGATCAAAATTTATTTTTTCCAAAGTAATTGAAAATAGGCCAGAACAGTATCTTAACTAATATAATTTCATAGTTCTGCAGGTTAATAAGAAAAGTACATCTTTTACGAGGTGGTTTTTAACATTCGTCAATTACGACATTTTTCAAAGGTAGCACACAGTTTTCGGTCCAAATTTATTTTTTCAAAATTGATTGAAAATAGGCCAGAACAGTGTCTTAACTAATATAATTTCATAGTTCTCAGGTTAATAAGAAAAATACTTCTTTTAGGAGGTGGTTTTTGACATTCGTCAATTATGACATTTTTCAAAGGTTATAGCACACAGTTTTCGGTCAAAATTTATTTTTTCAAAACTGATAGAAAATAGGCCAGAACAGTGTCTTAACTAATATAATTTCATAGTTCTGCATGTTAATAAGAAAAGTACTTCTTTTACGAGGTGGTTTTTAACATTCGTCCATTACGACATTTTTCAAAGGTTAAAGCACATATTTTTTTGTCAGAATTTATTTTTTCGAAACTGATTGAAAATATGCCAGAACTGTGTCTTAACTAATATAATTTCATAGTTCTGCATGTTAATAAGAAAAATACTTCTTTGACGAGGTGGTTTTTAACATTCGTCCATTACGACATTTTTCAAAGGTTATATAGCACACAGTTTTCGGCCAAAATTTAGTTTTTCGAAACTGATTGAAAATAGGTCAGAACAGTATCTTAACTAATATAATTTCATAGTTCTCAGGTTAATAAGAAAAATACTTCTTTTAGGAGGTGGTTTTTGACATTCGTCAATTACGACATTTTTTAATGGTTACAGCACACAGTTTTCGGTCAAAATTTATTTTTTTGAAACTGATAGAAAATAGGCCGGAACAGAGTCTTAACTAATATAATTTCATAGTTCTGCAAGTTAATAAGAATAGTACTTCTTTTACGAGGTGGTTTTTAACATTCGTCAATTACGGCATTTTTCAAAGGTTAAAGCACATAGTTTTTTGTCAAAATTTATTTTTTCGAAACTGATCGAAAATATGCCAGAACAGTGTCTTAACTAATATAATTTCATAGTTCTGCATGTTAATAAGAAAATTACTTCTTTGACCAGGTGGTTTTTAACATTCGTACATTACGACATTTTTCAAAGGTTATAGCACACAGTTTTCGGCCAAAATTTAGTTTTTCGAAACTGATTGAAAATATGCCAAATAATTTTATAGTTTTGCAGGTTAATAAGAAAAATACTTCTTTTACGACGTGGTTTTTAACATTCGTGCATTACGACATTTTTCAAAGGTTAAAGCACACAGTTTTTTGTCAAAATTTATTTTTTCTAAACTGATTGAAAATATGTCAGAACAGTGTCTTAACTAATATAATTTCATAGTTCTGCAGGTTAATAAGAAAAATACTTCATTTTCGAGGTGGTTTTTAAAATTCGTCCATTACAATATTTTTCAAAGGTTATAACACATAGTTTTCGATCAAAATTTATTTTTTCCAAAGTAATTGAAAATAGGCCAGAACAGTATCTTAACTAATATAATTTCATAGTTCTGCAGGTTAATAATAAAAGTACATCTTTTACGAGGTGGTTTTTAACATTCGTCAATTACGACATTTTTCAAAGGTACCACATAGTTTTCGGTCCAAATTTATTTTTTTAAAATTGATTGAAAATAGGCCAGAACAGTGTCTTAACTAATATAATTTCATAGTTCTCAGGTTAATAAGAAAAATACTTCTTTTAGGAGGTGGTTTTTGACATTCGTCAATTATGACATTTTTCAAAGGTTATAGCACACAGTTTTCGGTCAAAATTTATTTTCTCAAAACTGATAGAAAATAGGCCAGAACAGTGTCTTAACTAATATAATTTCATAGTTCTGCATGTTAATAAGAAAAGTACTTCTTTTACGAGGTGGTTTTTAACATTCGTCCATTACGACATTTTTCAAAGGTTAAAGCACATATTTTTTTGTCAGAATTTATTTTTTCGAAACTGATTGAAAATATGCCAGAACAGTGTCTTAACTAATATAATTTCATAGTTCTGCATGTTAATAAGAAAAATACTTCTTTGACGAGGTGGTTTTTAACATTCGTCCATTACGACATTTTTCAAAGGTTATATAGCACACAGTTTTCGGCCAAAATTTAGTTTTTCGAAACTGATTGAAAATAGGTCAGAACAGTATCTTAACTAATATAATTTCATAGTTCTCAGGTTAATAAGAAAAATACTTCTTTTAGGAGGTGGTTTTTGACATTCGTCAATTACGACATTTTTTAATGGTTACAGCACACAGTTTTCGGTTAAAATTTATTTTTTTGAAACTGATAGAAAATAGGCCGGAACAGAGTCTTAACTAATATAATTTCATAGTTCTGCAAGTTAATAAGAATAGTACTTCTTTTACGAGGTGGTTTTTAACATTCGTCCATTACGGCATTTTTCAAAGGTTAAAGCACATAGTTTTTTGTCAAAATTTATTTTTTCGAAACTGATTGAAAATATGCCAGAACAGTGTCTTAACTAATATAATTTCATAGTTCTGCATGTTAATAAGAAAAATACTTCTTTGACGAAGTGGTTTTTAACATTTGTCCATTACGACATTTTTCAAAGGTTATAGCACACAGTTTTCGGCCAAAATTTAGTTTTTCGAAACTGATTGAAAATATGCCAAATAATTTTATAGTTTTACAGGTTAATAAGAAAAATACTTTTTTTACGACGTGGTTTTTAACATTCGTCTATTACGATATTTTTCAAAGGTTAAAGCACACAGTTTTTTGTCAAAATTTATTTTTTCTAAACTGATTGAAAATATGTTAGAACAGTGTCTTAACTAATATAATTTCATAGTTCTACAGGTTAATAAGAAAAATACTTCATTTACGAGGTGGTTTTTAAAATTCGTCCATTATAATATTTTTCAAAGGTTATAACACATAGTTTTCGGTCAAAATTTATTTTTTCCAAACTGATTGAAAATAGGCCAGAACAGTATCTTAACTAATATAATTTCATTGTTCTGCAGGTTAATAAGAAAAGTACATCTTTTACGAGGTGGTTTTTAACATTCGTCAATTACGACATTTTTCAAAGGTAGCACACAGTTTTCGGTCCAAATTTATTTTTTAAAATTGATTGAAAATAGGCCAGAACAGTGTCTTAACTAATATAATTTCATAGTTCTCAGGTTAATAAGAAAAATACTTCTTTTAGGAGGTGGTTTTTGACATTCGTCAATTACGACATTTTTCAAAGGTTATAGCACACAGTTTTCGGTCAAAATTTATTTTTTCAAAACTGATAGAAAATAGGCCAGAACAGTGTCTTAACTAATATAATTTCATAGTTCTGCATGTTAATAAGAAAAGTACTTCTTTTACGAGGTGGTTTTTAACATTCGTCCATTACGACATTTTTCAAAGGTTAAAGCACATATTTTTTTGTCAGAATTTATTTTTTCGAAACTGATTGAAAATATGCCAGAACAGTGTCTTAACTAATATAATTTCATAGTTCTGCATGTTAATAAGAAAAATACTTCTTTGACGAGGTGGTTTTTAACATTCGTCCATTACGACATTTTTCAAAGGTTCTATAGCACACAGTTTTCGGCCAAAATTTAGTTTTTCGAAACTGATTGAAAATAGGTCAGAACAGTATCTTAACTAATATAATTTCATAGTTCTCAGGTTAATAAGAAAAATACTTCTTTTAGGAGTTGGTTTTTGACATTCGTCAATTACGACATTTTTTAATGGTTACAGCACACAGTTTTCGGTCAAAATTTATTTTTTTGAAACTGATAGAAAATAGGCCGGAACAGAGTCTTAACTAATATAATTTCATAGTTCTGCAAGTTAATAAGAATAGTACTTCTTTTACGAGGTGGTTTTTAACATTCCTCCATTACGGCATTTTTCAAAGGTTAAAGCACATAGTTTTTTGTCAAAATTTATTTTTTCGAAACTGATTGAAAATATGTCAGAACAGTGTCTTAACTAATATAATTTCATAGTTCTGCATGTTAATAAGAAAAATACTTCTTTGACGAGGTGGTTTTTAACATTTGTCCATTACGACATTTTTCAAAGGTTATAGCACACAGTTTTCGGCCAAAATTTAGTTTTTCGAAACTGATTGAAAATATGCCAAATAATTTTATAGTTTTACAGGTTAATAAGAAAAATACTTTTTTTACGACGTGGTTTTTAACATTCGTCTATTACGATATTTTTCAAAGTTTAAAGCACACAGCTTTCTGTCAAAATTTATTTTTTCTAAACTGATTGAAAATATGTTAGAACAGTGTCTTAACTAATATAATTTCATAGTTCTACATGTTAATAAGAAAAATACTTCATTTACGAGGTGGTTTTTAAAATTCGTCCATTATAATATTTTTCAAAGGTTATAACACATAGTTTTCGGTCAAAATTTATTTTTTCCAAACTGATTGAAAATAGGCCAGAACAGTGTCTTAACTAATATAATTTCATAGTTCTGCATGTTAATAAGAAAAGTACTTATTTTACGAGGTGGTTTTTAACATTCGTCAATTACGACATTTTTCAAAGGTAGCAAACAGTTTTCGGTCGAAATTTATTTTTTAAAAATTGATTGAAAATAGGCCAGAACAGTGTCTGAACTAATATAATTTCATAGTTCTCAGGTTAATAAGAAAAATACTTCTTTTAGGAGGTGGTTTTTTACATTCGTCAATTACGATATTTTTCAAAGGTTATAGCACACAGTTTTCGGTCAAAATTTATTTTTTCGAAGCTGATAGAAAATAGGCCAGAACAGTGTCTTAACTAATATAATTTCATAGTTCTGCAGGTTAATAAGAAAAGTACTTCTTTTACGAGGTGGTTTTTAACATTCGTCCATTACGACATTTTTCAAAGGTTAAAGCACATAGTTTTTTGTCAGAATTTATTTTTTCGAAACTGATTGAAAATATGCCAGAACAGTGTCTTAACTAATTTAATTTCATAGTTCTGCATGTTAATAAGAAAAATACTTCTTTGACGAGGTGGTTTTTAACATTCGTCCATTACGACATTTTTCAAAGGTTATAGCACACAGTTTTCGGCCAAAATTTAGTTTTTCGAAACTGATTGAAAATAGGCCAGAACTGTGTCTTAACTAATATAATTTCAAATTTCTCAGGTTAATAAGAAAAATACTTCTTTTAGGAGGTGGTTTTTGACATTCGTCAATTACGACATTTTTCAAAGGTTATAGCACACAGTTTTCGGTCAAAATTTATTTTTTTTTGAAACTGATAGAAAATAGGCCGGAACAGAGTCTTAACTAATATAATTTCATAGTTCTGCAGGTTAATAAGAAAAGTACTTCTTTTACGAGGTGGTTTTTAACATTCGTCCATTACGACATTTTTCAAAGGTTAAAGCACATAGTTTTTTGTCAAAATTTATTTTTTCGAAACTGATTAAAAATATGCCAGAACAGTGTCTTAGCTAATATAATTTCATAGTTCTGCATGTTAATAAGAAAAATACTTCTTTGACGAGGTGGTTTTTAACATTCGTCCATTACGACATTTTTCAAAGGTTATATAGCACACAGTTTTCGGCCAAAATTTAGTTTTTCGAAACTGATTGAAAATAGGTCAGAACAGTATCTTAACTAATATAATTTCATAGTTCTCAGGTTAATAAGAAAAATACTTCTTTTAGGAGGTGGTTTTTGACATTCGTCAATTACGACATTTTTTAATGGTTACAGCACACAGTTTTCGGTTAAAATTTATTTTTTTGAAACTGATAGAAAATAGGCCGGAACAGAGTCTTAACTAATATAATTTCATAGTTCTGCAAGTTAATAAGAATAGTACTTCTTTTACGAGGTGGTTTTTAACATTCGTCCATTACGGCATTTTTCAAAGGTTAAAGCACATAGTTTTTTGTCAAAATTTATTTTTTCGAAACTGATTGAAAATATGCCAGAACAGTGTCTTAACTAATATAATTTCATAGTTCTGCATGTTAATAAGAAAAATACTTCTTTGACGAAGTGGTTTTTAACATTTGTCCATTACGACATTTTTCAAAGGTTATAGCACACAGTTTTCGGCCAAAATTTAGTTTTTCGAAACTGATTGAAAATATGCCAAATAATTTTATAGTTTTACAGGTTAATAAGAAAAATACTTTTTTTACGACGTGGTTTTTAACATTCGTCTATTACGATATTTTTCAAAGGTTAAAGCACACAGTTTTTTGTCAAAATTTATTTTTTCTAAACTGATTGAAAATATGTTAGAACAGTGTCTTAACTAATATAATTTCATAGTTCTACAGGTTAATAAGAAAAATACTTCATTTACGAGGTGGTTTTTAAAATTCGTCCATTATAATATTTTTCAAAGGTTATAACACATAGTTTTCGGTCAAAATTTATTTTTTCCAAACTGATTGAAAATAGGCCAGAACAGTATCTTAACTAATATAATTTCATTGTTCTGCAGGTTAATAAGAAAAGTACATCTTTTACGAGGTGGTTTTTAACATTCGTCAATTACGACATTTTTCAAAGGTAGCACACAGTTTTCGGTCCAAATTTATTTTTTAAAATTGATTGAAAATAGGCCAGAACAGTGTCTTAACTAATATAATTTCATAGTTCTCAGGTTAATAAGAAAAATACTTCTTTTAGGAGGTGGTTTTTGACATTCGTCAATTACGACATTTTTCAAAGGTTATAGCACACAGTTTTCGGTCAAAATTTATTTTTTCAAAACTGATAGAAAATAGGCCAGAACAGTGTCTTAACTAATATAATTTCATAGTTCTGCATGTTAATAAGAAAAGTACTTCTTTTACGAGGTGGTTTTTAACATTCGTCCATTACGACATTTTTCAAAGGTTAAAGCACATATTTTTTTGTCAGAATTTATTTTTTCGAAACTGATTGAAAATATGCCAGAACAGTGTCTTAACTAATATAATTTCATAGTTCTGCATGTTAATAAGAAAAATACTTCTTTGACGAGGTGGTTTTTAACATTCGTCCATTACGACATTTTTCAAAGGTTCTATAGCACACAGTTTTCGGCCAAAATTTAGTTTTTCGAAACTGATTGAAAATAGGTCAGAATAGTATCTTAACTAATATAATTTCATAGTTCTCAGGTTAATAAGAAAAATACTTCTTTTAGGAGTTGGTTTTTGACATTCGTCAATTACGACATTTTTTAATGGTTACAGCACACAGTTTTCGGTCAAAATTTATTTTTTTGAAACTGATAGAAAATAGGCCGGAACAGAGTCTTAACTAATATAATTTCATAGTTCTGCAAGTTAATAAGAATAGTACTTCTTTTACGAGGTGGTTTTTAACATTCCTCCATTACGGCATTTTTCAAAGGTTAAAGCACATAGTTTTTTGTCAAAATTTATTTTTTCGAAACTGATTGAAAATATGTCAGAACAGTGTCTTAACTAATATAATTTCATAGTTCTGCATGTTAATAAGAAAAATACTTCTTTGACGAGGTGGTTTTTAACATTTGTCCATTACGACATTTTTCAAAGGTTATAGCACACAGTTTTCGGCCAAAATTTAGTTTTTCGAAACTGATTGAAAATATGCCAAATAATTTTATAGTTTTACAGGTTAATAAGAAAAATACTTTTTTTACGACGTGGTTTTTAACATTCGTCTATTACGATATTTTTCAAAGTTTAAAGCACACAGCTTTCTGTCAAAATTTATTTTTTCTAAACTGATTGAAAATATGTTAGAACAGTGTCTTAACTAATATAATTTCATAGTTCTACATGTTAATAAGAAAAATACTTCATTTACGAGGTGGTTTTTAAAATTCGTCCATTATAATATTTTTCAAAGGTTATAACACATAGTTTTCGGTCAAAATTTATTTTTTCCAAACTGATTGAAAATAGGCCAGAACAGTGTCTTAACTAATATAATTTCATAGTTCTGCATGTTAATAAGAAAAGTACTTATTTTACGAGGTGGTTTTTAACATTCGTCAATTACGACATTTTTCAAAGGTAGCAAACAGTTTTCGGTCGAAATTTATTTTTTAAAAATTGATTGAAAATAGGCCAGAACAGTGTCTGAACTAATATAATTTCATAGTTCTCAGGTTAATAAGAAAAATACTTCTTTTAGGAGGTGGTTTTTTACATTCGTCAATTACGATATTTTTCAAAGGTTATAGCACACAGTTTTCGGTCAAAATTTATTTTTTCGAAGCTGATAGAAAATAGGCCAGAACAGTGTCTTAACTAATATAATTTCATAGTTCTGCAGGTTAATAAGAAAAGTACTTCTTTTACGAGGTGGTTTTTAACATTCGTCCATTACGACATTTTTCAAAGGTTAAAGCACATAGTTTTTTGTCAGAATTTATTTTTTCGAAACTGATTGAAAATATGCCAGAACTGTGTCTTAACTAATTTAATTTCATAGTTCTGCATGTTAATAAGAAAAATACTTCTTTGACGAGGTGGTTTTTAACATTCGTCCATTACGACATTTTTCAAAGGTTATAGCACACAGTTTTCGGCCAAAATTTAGTTTTTCGAAACTGATTGAAAATAGGTCAGAACAGTGTCTTAACTAATATAATTTCATAGTTCTCAGGTTAATAAGAAAAATACTTCTTTTAGGAGGTGGTTTTTGACATTCGTCAATTACGACATTTTTTAATGGTTACAGCACACAGTTTTCGGTCAAAATTTATTTTTTTTTGAAACTGATAGAAAATAGGCCGGAACAGAGTCTTAACTAATATAATTTCATAGTTCTGCAGGTTAATAAGAATAGTACTTCTTTTACGAGGTGGTTTTTAACATTCGTCAATTACGACATTTTTCAAAGGTTAAAGCACATAGTTTTTTGTCAAAATTTATTTTTTCGAAACTGATCGAAAATATGCCAGAACAGTGTCTTAGCTAATATAATTTCATAGTTCTGCATGTTAATAAGAAAAATACTTCTTTGACGAGGTGGTTTTTAACATTCGTACATTACGACATTTTTCAAAGGTTATATAGCAGACAGTTTTCGGCCAAAATTTAGTTTTTCGAAACTGATTGAAAATAGGTCAGAACAGTATCTTAACTAATATAATTTCATAGTTCTCAGGTTAATAAGAAAAATACTTCTTTTAGGAGGTGGTTTTTGACATTCGTCAATTACGACATTTTTCAATGGTTACAGCACACAGTTTTCGGTCAAAATTTATTTTTTTGAAACTGATAGAAAATAGGCCGGAACAGAGTCTTAACTAATATAATTTCATAGTTCTGCATGTTAATAAGAAAAGTACTTCTTTTACGAGGTGGTTTTTAACATTCGTCCATTACGACATTTTTCAAAGGTTAAAGCACATATTTTTTTGTCAGAATTTATTTTTTCGAAACTGATTGAAAATATGCCAGAACAGTGTCTTAACTAATATAATTTCATAGTTCTGCATGTTAATAAGAAAAATACTTCTTTGACGAGGTGGTTTTTAACATTCGTCCATTACGACATTTTTCAAAGGTTCTATAGCACACAGTTTTCGGCCAAAATTTAGTTTTTCGAAACTGATTGAAAATAGGTCAGAACAGTATCTTAACTAATATAATTTCATAGTTCTCAGGTTAATAAGAAAAATACTTCTTTTAGGAGTTGGTTTTTGACATTCGTCAATTACGACATTTTTTAATGGTTACAGCACACAGTTTTCGGTCAAAATTTATTTTTTTGAAACTGATAGAAAATAGGCCGGAACAGAGTCTTAACTAATATAATTTCATAGTTCTGCAAGTTAATAAGAATAGTACTTCTTTTACGAGGTGGTTTTTAACATTCCTCCATTACGGCATTTTTCAAAGGTTAAAGCACATAGTTTTTTGTCAAAATTTATTTTTTCGAAACTGATTGAAAATATGTCAGAACAGTGTCTTAACTAATATAATTTCATAGTTCTGCATGTTAATAAGAAAAATACTTCTTTGACGAGGTGGTTTTTAACATTTGTCCATTACGACATTTTTCAAAGGTTATAGCACACAGTTTTCGGCCAAAATTTAGTTTTTCGAAACTGATTGAAAATATGCCAAATAATTTTATAGTTTTACAGGTTAATAAGAAAAATACTTTTTTTACGACGTGGTTTTTAACATTCGTCTATTACGATATTTTTCAAAGTTTAAAGCACACAGCTTTCTGTCAAAATTTATTTTTTCTAAACTGATTGAAAATATGTTAGAACAGTGTCTTAACTAATATAATTTCATAGTTCTACATGTTAATAAGAAAAATACTTCATTTACGAGGTGGTTTTTAAAATTCGTCCATTATAATATTTTTCAAAGGTTATAACACATAGTTTTCGGTCAAAATTTATTTTTTCCAAACTGATTGAAAATAGGCCAGAACAGTGTCTTAACTAATATAATTTCATAGTTCTGCATGTTAATAAGAAAAGTACTTATTTTACGAGGTGGTTTTTAACATTCGTCAATTACGACATTTTTCAAAGGTAGCAAACAGTTTTCGGTCGAAATTTATTTTTTAAAAATTGATTGAAAATAGGCCAGAACAGTGTCTGAACTAATATAATTTCATAGTTCTCAGGTTAATAAGAAAAATACTTCTTTTAGGAGGTGGTTTTTTACATTCGTCAATTACGATATTTTTCAAAGGTTATAGCACACAGTTTTCGGTCAAAATTTATTTTTTCGAAGCTGATAGAAAATAGGCCAGAACAGTGTCTTAACTAATATAATTTCATAGTTCTGCAGGTTAATAAGAAAAGTACTTCTTTTACGAGGTGGTTTTTAACATTCGTCCATTACGACATTTTTCAAAGGTTAAAGCACATAGTTTTTTGTCAGAATTTATTTTTTCGAAACTGATTGAAAATATGCCAGAACAGTGTCTTAACTAATTTAATTTCATAGTTCTGCATGTTAATAAGAAAAATACTTCTTTGACGAGGTGGTTTTTAACATTCGTCCATTACGACATTTTTCAAAGGTTATAGCACACAGTTTTCGGCCAAAATTTAGTTTTTCGAAACTGATTGAAAATAGGCCAGAACTGTGTCTTAACTAATATAATTTCAAATTTCTCAGGTTAATAAGAAAAATACTTCTTTTAGGAGGTGGTTTTTGACATTCGTCAATTACGACATTTTTCAAAGGTTATAGCACACAGTTTTCGGTCAAAATTTATTTTTTTTTGAAACTGATAGAAAATAGGCCGGAACAGAGTCTTAACTAATATAATTTCATAGTTCTGCAGGTTAATAAGAAAAGTACTTCTTTTACGAGGTGGTTTTTAACATTCGTCCATTACGACATTTTTCAAAGGTTAAAGCACATAGTTTTTTGTCAAAATTTATTTTTTCGAAACTGATTAAAAATATGCCAGAACAGTGTCTTAGCTAATATAATTTCATAGTTCTGCATGTTAATAAGAAAAATACTTCTTTGACGAGGTGGTTTTTAACATTCGTCCATTACGACATTTTTCAAAGGTTATATAGCACACAGTTTTCGGCCAAAATTTAGTTTTTCGAAACTGATTGAAAATAGGTCAGAACAGTATCTTAACTAATATAATTTCATAGTTCTCAGGTTAATAAGAAAAATACTTCTTTTAGGAGGTGGTTTTTGACATTCGTCAATTACGACATTTTTCAATGGTTACAGCACACAGTTTTCGGTCAAAATTTATTTTTTTGAAACTGATAGAAAATAGGCCGGAACAGAGTCTTAACTAATATAATTTCATAGTTCTGCAAGTTAATAAGAATAGTACTTCTTTTACGAGGTGGTTTTTAACATTCCTCCATTACGGCATTTTTCAAAGGTTAAAGCACATAGTTTTTTGTCAAAATTTATTTTTTCGAAACTGATTGAAAATATGCCAGAACAGTGTCTTAACTAATATAATTTCATAGTTCTGCATGTTAATAAGAAAAATACTTCTTTGACGAGGTGGTTTTTAACATTTGTCCATTACGACATTTTTCAAAGGTTATAGCACACAGTTTTCGGCCAAAATTTAGTTTTTCGAAACTGATTGAAAATATGCCAAATAATTTTATAGTTTTACAGGTTAATAAGAAAAATACTTTTTTTACGACGTGGTTTTTAACATTCGTCTATTACGATATTTTTCAAAGGTTAAAGCACACAGTTTTTTGTCAAAATTTATTTTTTCTAAACTGATTGAAAATATGTTAGAACAGTGTCTTAACTAATATAATTTCATAGTTCTACAGGTTAATAAGAAAAATACTTCATTTACGAGATGGTTTTTAAAATTCGTCCATTATAATATTTTTCAAAGGTTATAACACATAGTTTTCGGTCAAAATTTATTTTTTCCAAACTGATTGAAAATAGGCCAGAACAGTGTCTTAACTAATATAATTTCATAGTTCTGCATGTTAATAAGAAAAGTACTTCTTTTACGAGGTGGTTTTTAACATTCGTCAATTACGACATTTTTCAAAGGTAGCACACAGTTTCCGGTCGAAATTTATTTTTTAAAAATTGATTGAAAATAGGCCAGAACAGTGTCTGAACTAATATAATTTCATAGTTCTCAGGTTAATAAGAAAAATACTTCTTTTAGGAGGTGGTTTTTTACATTCGTCAATTACGATATTTTTCAAAGGTTATAGCACACAGTTTTCGGTCAAAATTTATTTTTTCGAAGCTGATAGAAAATAGGCCAGAACAGTGTCTTAATTAATATAATTTCATAGTTCTGCAGGTTAATAAGAAAAGTACTTCTTTTACGAGGTGGTTTTTAACATTCGTCCATTACGACATTTTTCAAAGGTTAAAGCACATAGTTTTTTGTCAGAATTTATTTTTTCGAAACTGATTGAAAATATGCCAAAACAGTGTCTTAACTAATTTAATTTCATAGTTCTGCATGTTAATAAGAAAAATACTTCTTTGACGAGGTGGTTTTTAACATTCGTCCATTACGACATTTTTCAAAGGTTATAGCACACAGTTTTCGGCCAAAATTTAGTTTTTCGAAACTGATTGAAAATAGGCCAGAACTGTGTCTTAACTAATATAATTTCAAAGTTCTCAGGTTAATAAGAAAAATACTTCTTTTAGGAGGTGGTTTTTGACATTCGTCAATTACGACATTTTTCAAAGGTTATAGCACACAGTTTTCGGTCAAAATTTATTTTTTTTGAAACTGATAGAAAATAGGCCGGAACAGAGTCTTAACTAATATAATTTCATAGTTCTGCAGGTTAATAAGAAAAGTACTTCTTTTACGAGGTGGTTTTTAACATTCGTCCATTACGGCATTTTTCAAAGGTTAAAGCACATAGTTTTTTGTCAAAATTTATTTTTTCGAAACTGATGAAAAATATGCCAGAACAGTGTCTTAACTAATATAATTTCATAGTTCTGCATGTTAATAAGAAAAATACTTCTTTGACGAGGTGGTTTTAAACATTCGTCCATTACGACATTTTTCAAAGGTTATATAGCACATAGTTTTCGGCCAAAATTTAGTTTTTCGAAACTGATTGAAAATAGGTCAGAACAGTATCTTAACTAATATAATTTCATAGTTCTTAGGTTAATAAGAAAAATACTTCTTTTAGGAGGTGGTTTTTGACATTCGTCAATTACGACATTTTTCAATGGTTACAGCACACAGTTTTCGGTCAAAATTTATTTTTTTGAAACTGATAGAAAATAGGCCGGAACAGAGTCTTAACTAATATAATTTCATAGTTCTGCAAGTTAATAAGAATAGTACTTCTTTTACGAGGTGGTTTTTAACATTTGTCCATTACGGTATTTTTCAAAGGTTAAAGCACATAGTTTTTTGTCAAAATTTATTTTTTCGAAACTGATTGAAAATATGCCAGAACAGTGTCTTAACTAATATAATTTCATAGTTCTGCATGTTAATAAGAAAAATACTTCTTTGACGAGGTGGTTTTTAACATTTGTCCATTACGACATTTTTCAAAGGTTATAGCACACAGTTTTCGGCCAAAATTTAGTTTTTCGAAACTGATTGAAAATATGCCAAATAATTTTATAGTTTTACAGGTTAATAAGAAAAATACTTTTTTTACGACGTGGTTTTTAACATTCGTCTATTACGATATTTTTCAAAGGTTAAAGCACACAGTTTTTTGTCAAAATTTATTTTTTCTAAACTGATTGAAAATATGTTAGAACAGTGTCTTAACTAATATAACTTCATAGTTCTACAGGTTAATAAGAAAAATACTTCATTTACGAGGTGGTTTTTAAAATTCGTCCATTATAATATTTTTCAAAGGTTATAACACATAGTTTTCGGTCAAAATATATTTTTTCCAAACTGATTGAAAATAGGCCAGAACAGTGTCTTAACTAATATAATTTCATAGTTCTGCATGTTAATAAGAAAAGTACTTCTTTTACGAGGTGGTTTTTAACATTCGTCAATTACGACATTTTTCAAATGTAGCACACAGTTTTCGGTCGAAATTTATTTTTTAAAAATTGATTGAAAATAAGCCAGAACAGTGTCTGAACTAATATAATTTCATAGTTCTCAGGTTAATAAGAAAAATACTTCTTTTAGGAGGTGGTTTTTTACATTCGTCAATTACGATATTTTTCAAAGGTTATAGCACACAGTTTTCGGTCAAAATTTATTTTTTCGAAGCTGATAGAAAATAGGCCAGAACAGTGTCTTAATTAATATAATTTCATAGTTCTGCAGGTTAATAAGAAAAGTACTTCTTTTACGAGGTGGTTTTTAACATTCGTCCATTACGACATTTTTCAAAGGTTAAAGCACATAGTTTTTTGTCAGAATTTATTTTTTCGAAACTGATTGAAAATATGCCAGAACAGTGTCTTAACTAATTTAATTTCATAGTTCTGCATGTTAATAAGAAAAATACTTCTTTGACGAGGTGGTTTTTAACATTCGTCCATTACGACATTTTTCAAAGGTTATAGCACACAGTTTTCGGCCAAAATTTAGTTTTTCGAAACTGATTGAAAATAGGCCAGAACTGTGTCTTAACTAATATAATTTCAAAGTTCTCAGGTTAATAAGAAAAATACTTCTTTTAGGAGGTGGTTTTTGACATTCGTCAATTACGACATTTTTTAAAGGTTATAGCACACAGTTTTCGGTCAAAATTTATTTTTTTTGAAACTGATAGAAAATAGGCCGGAACAGAGTCTTAACTAATATAATTTCATAGTTCTGCAGGTTAATAAGAAAAGTACTTCTTTTACGAGGTGGTTTTTAACATTCGTCCATTACGACATTTTTCAAAGGTTAAAGCACATAGTTTTTTGTCAAAATTTATTTTTTCGAAACAGATTAAAAATATTGCAGAACAGTGTCTTAACTAATATAATTTCATAGTTCTGCATGTTAATAAGAAAAATACTTCTTTGACGAGGTGGTTTTTAACATTCGTCCATTACGATATTTTTCAAAGGTTATATAGCACACAGTTTTCGGCCAAAATTTAGTTTTTCGAAACTGATTGAAAATAGGTCAGAACAGTATCTTAACTAATATAATTTCATAGTTCTCAGGATAATAAGAAAAATACTTCTTTTAGGAGGTGGTTTTTGACATTCGTCAATTACGACATTTTTCAATGGTTACATCACACAGTTTTCGGTCAAAATTTATTTTTTTGAAACTGATAGAAAATAGGCCGGAACAGAGTCTTAACTAATATAATTTCATAGTTCTGCAAGTTAATAAGAATAGTACTTCTTTTACGAGGTGGTTTTTAACATTCGTCCATTACGGCATTTTTCAAAGGTTAAAGCACATAGTTTTTTGTCAAAATTTATTTTTTCGAAACTGATTGAAAATATGCCAGAACAGTGTCTTAACTAATATAATTTCATAGTTCTGCATGTTAATAAGAAAAATACTTCTTTGACGAGGTGGTTTTTAACATTTGTCCATTACGACATTTTTCAAAGGTTATAGCACACAGTTTTCGGCCAAAATTTAGTTTTTCGAAACTGATTGAAAATATGCCAAATAATTTTATAGTTTTACAGGTTAATAAGAAAAATACTTTTTTTACGACGTGGTTTTTAACATTCGTCTATTACGATATTTTTCAAAGGTTAAAGCACACAGTTTTTTGTCAAAATTTATTTTTTCTAAACTGATTGAAAATATGTTAGAACAGTGTCTTAACTAATATAATTTCATAGTTCTACAGGTTAATAAGAAAAATACTTCATTTACGAGGTGGTTTTTAAAATTCGTCCATTATAATATTTTTCAAAGGTTATAACACATAGTTTTCGGTCAAAATTTATTTTTTCCAAACTGATTGAAAATAGGCCAGAACAGTGTCTTAACTAATATAATTTCATAGTTCTGCATGTTAATAAGAAAAGTACTTCTTTTACGAGGTGGTTTTTAACATTCGTCAATTACGACATTTTTCAAATGTAGCACACAGTTTTCGGTCGAAATTTATTTTTTAAAAATTGATTGAAAATAGGCCAGAACAGTGTCTGAACTAATATAATTTCATAGTTCTCAGGTTAATAAGAAAAATACTTCTTTTAGGAGGTGGTTTTTTACATTCGTCAATTACGATATTTTTCAAAGGTTATAGCACACAGTTTTCGGTCAAAATTTATTTTTTCGAAGCTGATAGAAAATAGGCCAGAACAGTGTCTTAATTAATATAATTTCATAGTTCTGCAGGTTAATAAGAAAAGTACTTCTTTTACGAGGTGGTTTTTAACATTCGTCCATTACGACATTTTTCAAAGGTTAAAGCACATAGTTTTTTGTCAGAATTTATTTTTTCGAAACTGATTGAAAATATGCCAGAACAGTGTCTTAACTAATTTAATTTCATAGTTCTGCATGTTAATAAGAAAAATACTTCTTTGACGAGGTGGTTTTTAACATTCGTCCATTACGACATTTTTCAAAGGTTATAGCACACAGTTTTCGGCCAAAATTTAGTTTTTCGAAACTGATTGAAAATAGGCCAGAACTGTGTCTTAACTAATATAATTTCAAAGTTCTCAGGTTAATAAGAAAAATACTTCTTTTAGGAGGTGGTTTTTGACATTCGTCAATTACGACATTTTTCAAAGGTATAGCACACAGTTTTCGGTCAAAATTTATTTTTTTTGAAACTGATAGAAAATAGGCCGGAACAGAGTCTTAACTAATATAATTTCATAGTTCTGCAGGTTAATAAGAAAAGTACTTCTTTTACGAGGTGGTTTTTAACATTCGTCCATTACGACATTTTTCAAAGGTTAAAGCACATAGTTTTTTGTCAAAATTTATTTTTTCGAAACTGATTAAAAATATGCCAGAACAGTGTCTTAACTAATATAATTTCATAGTTCTGCATGTTACTAAGAAAAATACTTCTTTGACGAGGTGGTTTTTAACATTCGTCCATTACGACATTTTTCAAAGGTTATATAGCACACAGTTTTCGGCCAAAATTTAGTTTTTCGAAACTGATTGAAAATAGGTCAGAACAGTATCTTAACTAATATAATTTCATAGTTCTCAGGTTAATAAGAAAAATACTTCTTTTAGGAGGTGGTTTTTGACATTCGTCAATTACGACATTTTTCAATGGTTACAGCACACAGTTTTCGGTCAAAATTTATTTTTTTGAAACTGATAGAAAATAGGCCGGAACAGAGTCTTAACTAATATAATTTCATAGTTCTGCAAGTTAATAAGAATAGTACTTCTTTTACGAGGTGGTTTTTAACATTCGTCCATTACGGCATTTTTCAAAGGTTAAAGCACATAGTTTTTTGTCAAAATTTATTTTTTCGAAACTGATTGAAAATATGCCAGAACAGTGTCTTAACTAATATAATTTCATAGTTCTGCATGTTAATAAGAAAAATACTTCTTTGACGAGGTGGTTTTTAACATTTGTCCATTACGACATTTTTCAAAGGTTATAGCACACAGTTTTCGGCCAAAATTTAGTTTTTCGAAACTGATTGAAAATATGCCAAATAATTTTATAGTTTTACAGGTTAATAAGAAAAATACTTTTTTTACGACGTGGTTTTTAACATTCGTCTATTACGATATTTTTCAAAAGTTAAAGCACACAGTTTTTTGTCAAAATTTATTTTTTCTAAACTGATTGAAAATATGTTAGAACAGTGTCTTAACTAATATAATTTCATAGTTCTACAGATTAATAAGAAAAATACTTCATTTACGAGGTGGTTTTTAAAATTCGTCCATTATAATATTTTTCAAAGGTTATAACACATAGTTTTCGGTCAAAATATATTTTTTCCAAACTAATTGAAAATAGGCCAGAACAGTGTCTTAACTAATATAATTTCATAGTTCTGCATGTTAATAAGAAAAGTACTTCTTTTACGAGGTGGTTTTTAACATTCGTCAATTACGACATTTTTCAAATGTAGCACACAGTTTTCGGTCGAAATTTATTTTTTAAAAATTGATTGAAAATAGGCCAGAACAGTGTCTGAACTAATATAATTTCATAGTTCTCAGGTTAATAAGAAAAATACTTCTTTTAGGAGGTGGTTTTTTACATTTGTCAATTACGATATTTTTAAAAGGTTATAGCACACAGTTTTCGGTCAAAATTTATTTTTTCGAAGCTGATAGAAAATAGGCCAGAACAGTGTCTTAATTAATATAATTTCATAGTTCTGCAGGTTAATAAGAAAAGTACTTCTTTTACGAGGTGGTTTTTAACATTCGTCCATTACGACATTTTTCAAAGGTTAAAGCACATAGTTTTTTGTCAGAATTTATTTTTTCGAAACTGATTGAAAATATGCCAGAACAGTGTCTTAACTAATTTAATTTCATAGTTCTGCATGTTAATAAGAAAAATACTTCTTTGACGAGGTGGT
>CM030880.1:0-44750 GCA_018132145.1 Boehmeria nivea var. tenacissima
TTTTGATCCCAACTGAGTATTTGAACATATAATATATTATAATAAGTATTAGGGACTCATTTGGAGCTCCAACAAGCCTTAAAAAATTCATTCGCGCAAAAACTAAGTCGTTATAACTAGTTTTTCGAAATATAGCCCTTAAAATACTTTTTGGCTCGAAGTGACTATAGCAAAGTTGTTTTGATCCCAACTGAGTATTTGAACATATAATATATTATAATAAGTATAGGGACTCATTTGGAGCTCCAACAACTTAAAAATTCATTTCGCGCAAAAACTAAGTCGTTATAACTAGTTTTGCGAAATATAGCCTAAAATAATTTTTGGCTCCAAGTGACTATAGCAAAGTTGTTTTGATCCCAACTGAGTATTTGAACATATAATATATTATAATAAGTATAAGGGACTCATTTGGAGCTCAACAACCTTAAAAATTCATTTGGCAAAAACTAAGTCGTTATAACTAGTTTTGCCGAAATATAGCCATAAAATACTTTTTGGCTCGAAGTGACTATAGCAAAGTTGTTTTGATCCCAACTGAGTATTTGAACATATAATATATTATAATAAGTATAGGGACTCATTTGGAGCTCAACAAGCCTTAAAAAATTCATTCGCGCAAAAACTAAGTCGTTATAACTAGTTTTGCGAAATATAGCCTTAAAATACTTTTTGGCTCGGGGGGTTTTTTGGCAAAGTTGTTTTGATCCCAACTGAGTATTTGAACATATAATATATTATAATAAGTATTAGGGACTCATTTGGAGCTCAACAAGCCTTAAAAATTCATTTCGCGCAAAAACTAAGTCGTTATAACTAGTTTTGCGAAATATAGCTTAAAATACTTTTTGGCTCGAAGTGACTCTAGCAAAGTTGTTTTGATCCCAACTGAGTATTTGAACATATAATATATTATAATAAGTATAGGGACTCATTTGGAGCTCCAACAAGCCTTAAAAAATTCATTTGCGCAAAAACTAAGTGGTTAAACTAGTTTTGCGAAATAAGCTTAAAATACTTTTTGCTCCAGTGACTCTAGCAAAGTTGTTTTGATCCCAACTGAGTATTTGAACATATAATATATTATAATAAGTATTAGGGACTCATTTGGAGCTCCAACAAGCCTTAAAAAATTCATTTCGCGCAAAAACTAAGTCGTTATAACTAGTTTTGCGAAATATAGCTTAAAATACTTTTTGGTCGAGTGACTATAGCAAAGTTGTTTTGATCCCAACTGAGTATTTGAACATATAATATATTATAATAAGTATTAGGGACTCATTTGGAGCTCCAACAAGCCTTAAAAATTCATTTCGCGCAAAAACTAAGTCGTTATAACTAGTTTGCGAAATATAGCCTTAAAATACTTTTGGCTCGAAGTGACTATAGCAAAGTTGTTTTGATCCCAACTGAGTATTTGAACATATAATATATTATAATAAGTATTAGGGACTCATTTGGAGCTCCAACACCTTAAAAATTCATTTGGCAAAAACTAAGCGTTATAAAGTTTTGAGAAATAAGAAAAAATACTTTTTGGCTCGAAGTGACTATAACAAAGTTGTTTGATCCCAAGCCGATATTTGAACATATAATATATTATAATAAGTATTAGGGACTCATTTGGAGCTCCAACAAGCCTTAAAAAATTCATTTACGCAAAAACTAAGTCGTTATAACTAGTTTGCCGAAATATAGTATAAAATACTTTTGGCTCCAGTGACTATAGCAAAGTTGTTTTGATCCCAACTGAGTATTTGAACATATAATATATTATAATAAGTATTAGGGACTCATTTGGAGCTCAACAAGCTTAAAAAGTCATTTCACAAAAACTAAGTCATTATAACTAGTTTGCCGAAATATAGCCTAAAAATAATTTTTGCTCCAGTGACTCTAGCAAAGTTGTTTGATCCCAATGGGTATTTGAACATATAATATATTATAATAAGTATTAGGGACTCATTTGGAGCTCCAACAAGCCTTAAAAAAATTCATTTCGCGCAAAAACTAAGTCGTTATAACTAGTTTTGCCGAAATATAGCCCTTAAAATACTTTTTGGCTCCAGTGACTATAGCAAAGTTGTTTTGATCCCAACGAGTATTTGAACATATAATATATTATAATAAGTATTAGGGACTCATTTGGAGCTCCAACAAGCCTAAAAAAAATTCATTTCGCGCAAAAACTAAGTCGTTATAACTAGTTTTCAGAAATATAGCCCATAAAATACTTTTTGGCTCCCAGGAATAGCAAAGTTGTTTTGATCCCAACTGAGTATTTGAACATATAATATATTATAATAAGTATTAGGGACTCATTTGGAGCTCCAACAAGCCTTAAAAAATTCATTTCGCGAAAAACTAAGTCGTTATAACTAGTTTTGCCGAAATATAGCCATCAAAATACTTTTTTTTGGCTCAGGGGCCCCTTGCAAAGTTGTTTTGATCCCCAACTGAGTATTTGAACATATAATATATTATAATAAGTATTAGGGACTCATTTGGAGCTCAACAAGCTTAAAAATTCATTTCGCTAAAAACTAAGTCGTTATAACTAGTTTTGCCGAAATAAGCCCAAAATACTTTTTGGCTCGAGTGACTCTAGCAAAGTTGTTTTGATCCCAACTGAGTATTTGAACATATAATATATTATAATAAGTATTAGGGACTCATTTGGAGCTCCAACAAGCCTTAAAAATTCATTTCGCGCAAAAACTAAGTCGTCATAACTAGTTTGCGAAATATAGCCTTAAAAATAATTTTTGCTCAAGCACTAAGCAAAGTTGTTTGATCCCAACTGAGTATTTGAACATATAATATATTATAATAAGTATTAGGGACTCATTTGGAGCTCCAACAAGCCTAAAAAATTCATTTCGCGCAAAAAACTAAGGCCCTTAACTAGTTTTGCCGAAATATAGCCAACAAAATAATTTTTGGCTCCAGTGACTATAGCAAAGTTGTTTCGATCCCAACTGAGTATTTGAACATATAATATATTATAATAAGTATTAGGGACTCATTTGGAGCTCCAACAAGCTTAAAAATTCATTTCGCGCAAAAACTAAGTCGTTATAATAGTTTTCACGAAATATAGCCCTTAAAATACTTTTTGGCTCCAAGTGACTATAGCAAAGTTGTTTTGATCCCAATATATTTGAACATATAATATATTATAATAAGTATAGGGACTCATTTGGGTCCAACAAGCCTTAAAAATTCATTTGCGCACAAAAACTAAGTCGTTAAAACTAGTTTTGCCGAAATATAGCCATTAAAATTATTTTTTGGCTCAATGACTATACAAAGTTGTTTTGATCCCAGTAGATATTTGAAACATATAATATATTATAATAAGTATTAGGGACTCATTTGGAGCTCCAACAAGCCTTAAAATAATTCATTTCCAAAAAACAAGGGTTAAAACTAGTTTTGCCGAAATATAGCCCTTAAAATACTTTTTGGCTCCGAAGTGACTATAGCAAAGTTTTTGATCCCAACTGAGTATTTGAACATATAATATATTATAATAAGTATTAGGGACTCATTTGGAGCTCCAACAAGCCTTAAAAAATTCATTTTGCGAAAAACTAAATCGCAAAAACTAGTTTTGCGAAATATAACCCATAAAATAATTTTTGGCTCGAAGCGACTCTAGCAAAGTTGTTTGATCCCAACTGAGTATTTGAAATATAATATATGATAATAAGTATTAGGGACTCATTTGGAGCTCCAAAACCTTAAAATTCTATTTCGCGCAAAAAACTAAGTCGTTATAACTAGTTTTGCCGAAATATAGCCCTTAAAATACTTTTTTGGCTCCGAAGTGACTATAGCAAAGTTGTTTTGATCCCAATGAGTATTTGAACATTAATATATTATAATACGTATTCGGGACTCATTTGGAGCTCCAACAAGCCTTAAAAATTCATTTCGCGCAACAAACTAAGTCGTTAAACATAGTTTTGCCGAAATATAGCCTTAAACATACTTTTTGGCTCGAAGTGACTATAGCAAAGTTGTTTTGATCCCAACTGAGCATTTGAACTATAATATATTATAATAAGTATTTAAGACTCATTTGGAGCTCCAACAAGCCTTAAAAATTCATTTCGCGCAAAAACTAAGTCGTTATCACTAGTTTTTGTCGAAATATAGCCTTAAAATACTTTTTTTGCTCCGAGAGCGACTATACAAAGTTGTTTTGATCCAACTGAGTATTTCAACATATAATATATTATAATAAGTATTAGGACTCATTTGGAGCTCCAACAAGCCTTAAAAATTCATTTCGCGCAAAAACTAAGTCGTTATAACTAGTTTTGCCGAAATATAGCCCTTAAAATACTTTTTTGGCTCCGAAAGTGCTATAGCAAAGTTGTTTTGATCCCAACTGAGTATTTGAACATATAATATATTATAATAAGTATTAGGGACTCATTTGGAGCTCCAACAAGCCTTAAAATTCATTTCGCGCAAAAACTAAGTCTATAAACTAGTTTTGCGAAAATATAGCCCTGTAAATACTTTTTTGGCTCGAAGTGACTATAGCAAAGTTGTTTTGATCCCAACGAGTATTTGAACATATAATATACTATAATAAGTATTAGGGACTCAATTTGAGTCCAACAACCTTAAAAATTATTTCGCGCAAAACCTACTTCGTTATACTAGTTTTGCCGAAATATAGCCCTTCAAAATACTTTTTTGGCTCCGAAGTGACTCTAACAAAGTTGTTTTGATCCCCAACTGAGTATTTGAACATATAATATATTATAAGAAGTTTTAGGGACTCATTTGGAGCTCCAACAGCCTTAAAAATTCATTTCGCGCAAAAACTAATTCGTTATAACTAGTTTTGCCGAAATATAGCCCTTAAAATACTTTTTGGCTCCGAAGTGATATAGCAAAGTTGTTTTGATCCCAACCTGAGTATTTGAACATATAATATATTATAATAAGTATTAAGACTCATTTGGAGCTCCAACCAAGCCTATAAAATTCATTCGCGCAAAAACTAAGTCGTTATAACTAGTTTTGCCGAAATATAGCCCTTAAAATACTTTTTTGGCTCCGAAGTGACTATAGCAAAGTTGTTTTGATCCAACTGAGTATTTGAACATATAATATATTATAATAAGTATTAGGGACTCATTTGGAGCTCCAACAAGCCTTAAAAATTCATTTCGCGCAAAAACTAAGTCGTTATAACTAGTTTTGCCGAAATATAGCCCTTAAAATACTTTTTTGGCTCCGAAGTGACTATAGCAAAGTTGTTTTGATCCCAACTGAGTATTTGAACATATAATATATTATAATAAGTATTAGGGACTCATTTGGAGCTCCAACAAGCCTTAAAAATTCATTTCGCGCAAAAACTAAGTCGTTATAACTAGTTTTGCCGAAATATAGCCCTTAAAATACTTTTTTGGCTCGAAAGTGACTATAGCAAAGTTGTTTTGATCCCAACTGAGTATTTGAACATATAATATATTATAATAAGTATTAGGGACTCATTGGAGCTCCAACAAGCCTTAAAAATTCATTTTCGCGCAAAAACTAAGTCGTTATAACTAGTTTTTGCCGAAATATAGCCCTTAAAATACTTTTTTGGCTCCGAAGTGACTATAGCAAAGTTGTTTTGATCCCAACTGAGTATTTGAACATATAATATATTATAATAAGTATTAGGGACTCATTTGGAGCTCCAACAAGCCTTAAAAATTCATTTCGCGCAAAAACTAAGTCGTTATAACTAGTTTTGCCGAAATATAGCCTTAAAATACTTTTTTTGGCTCCGAAGTGACTATAGCAAAGTTGTTTTGATCCCAACTGAGTATTTGAACATATAATATATTATATAAGTATTAGGACTCATTTGGAGCTCCAACAACCTTAAAAATTCATTTCGCGCAAAAACTAAGTCGTTATAACTATTTTTGCCGAAATATAGCCTTTAAAATACTTTTTTGCTCCGAAGTGACTCTAGCAAAGTTGTTTTGATCCCAACTGAGTATTTGAACATATAATATATTATAATAAGTATTAGGGACTCATTTGGAGCTCCAACAAGCCTTAAAAATTCATTTCGCGCAAAAACTAAGTCGTTATAACTAGTTTTGCCGAAATATAGCCCTTAAAATACTTTTTTGGCTCCGAAGTGACTCTAGCAAAGTTGTTTTGATCCCAACTGAGTATTTGAACATATAATATATTATAATAAGTATTAGGGACTCATTTGGAGCTCCAACAAGCCTTAAAAATTCATTTCGCGCAAAAACTAAGTCGTTATAACTAGTTTTGCCGAAATATAGCCTGTAAAATACTTTTTTGGCTCCGAAGTGACTCTAGCAAAGTTGTTTGATCCCAACTGAGTATTTGAACATATAATATATTATAATAAGTATTAGGGACTCATTTGGAGCTCCAACAAGCCTTAAAAATTCATTTCGCGCAAAAACTAAGTCGTATAATTAGTTTTGCCGAAATATAGCCTTAAAATACTTTTTTGGCTCCGAAGTGACTCTAGCAAAGTTGTTTTGATCCCAACTGAGTATTTGAACATATAATATATTATAATAAGTATTAGGGACTCATTTGGAGCTCCAACAGCCTTAAAAATTCATTTCGCGCAAAAACTAAGTCGTTATAACTAGTTTTGCCGAAATATAGCCCTTAAAATACTTTTTTGGCTCCGAAGTGACTATAGCAAAGTTGTTTTGATCCCAACTGAGTATTTGAACATATAATATATTATAATAAGTATTAGGGACTCATTTGGAGCTCCAACAAGCCTTAAAAATTCATTTCGCGCAAAAACTAAGTCGTTATAACTAGTTTGCCGAAATATAGCCCTTAAAATACTTTTTTGGCTCCGAAGTGACTATAGCAAAGTGTTTTGATCCCAACTGAGTATTTGAACATATAATATATATAATAAGTATTAGGGACTCATTTGGAGCTCCAACAAGCCTTAAAAATTCATTTCGCGCAAAAACTAAGTCGTTATAACTAGTTTTGCCGAAATATAGCCCTTAAAATACTTTTTTGGCTCCGAAGTGACTATAACAAAGTTGTTTTGATCCCAACTGAGTATTTGAACATATAATATATTATAATAAGTATTAGGGACTCATTTGGAGCTCCAACAAGCCTTAAAAATTCATTTCGCGCAAAAACTAAGTCGTTATACTAGTTTTGCCGAAATATAGCCTTAAAATACTTTTTTGGCTCCGAAGTGACTCTAAGCAAAGTTGTTTTGATCCCAACTGAGTATTTGAACATATAATATATTATAATAAGTATTAGGGACTCATTTGGAGCTCCAACAAGCCTTAAAAATTCATTTCGCGCAAAAACTAAGTCGTTATAACTAGTTTTGCCGAAATATAGCCCTTAAAATACTTTTTTGGCTCCGAAGTGACTATAGCAAAGTTGTTTTGATCCCAACTGAGTATTTGAACATATAATATATTATAATAAGTATTAGGGACTCATTTGGAGCTCCAACAAGCCTTAAAAATTCATTTCGCGCAAAAACTAAGTCGTTATAACTAGTTTTGCCGAAATATAGCCCTTCAAAATACTTTTTTGGCTCCGAAGTGACTATAGCAAAGTTGTTTTGATCCCAACTGAGTATTTGAACATATAATATATTATAATAAGTATTAGGGACTCATTGGAGCTCCAACAAGCCTTAAAAATTCATTTCGCGCAAAAACTAAGTCGTTATAACTAGTTTTGCCGAAATATAGCCCTTAAAATACTTTTTTGGCTCCGAAGTGACTATAGCAAAGTTGTTTTGATCCCAACTGAGTATTTGAACATATAATATATTATAATAAGTATTAGGGACTCATTTGGAGCTCCAACAAGCCTTAAAAATTCATTTCGCGCAAAAACTAAGTCGTTATAACTAGTTTTGCCGAAATATAGCCCTTAAAATACTTTTTTTGGCTCCGAAGTGACTCTAGCAAAGTTGTTTTGATCCCAACTGAGTATTTGAACATATAATATATTATAATAAGTATTAGGGACTCATTTGGAGCTCCAACAAGCCTTAAAAATTCATTTCGCGCAAAAACTAAGTCGTTATAACTAGTTTTGCCGAAATATAGCCTTAAAATACTTTTTTGGCTCCGAAGTGACTATAGCAAAGTTGTTTTGATCCCAACTGAGTATTTGAACATATAATATATTATAATAAGTATTAGGGACTCATTTGGAGCTCCAACAAGCCTTAAAAATTCATTTCGCGCAAAAACTAAGTCGTTATAACTAGTTTTGCCGAAATATAGCCTTCAAATACTTTTTTGGCTCCGAAGTGACTCTAGCAAAGTTGTTTGATCCCAACTGAGTATTTGAACATATAATATATTATAATAAGTATTAGGGACTCATTTGGAGCTCCAACAAGCCTTAAAAATTCATTTCGCGCAAAAACTAAGTCGTTATAACTAGTTTTGCCGAAATATAGCCCTTAAAATACTTTTTTGGCTCCGAAGTGACTATAGCAAAGTTGTTTTGATCCCAACTGAGTATTTGAACATATAATATATTATAATAAGTATTAGGGACTCATTTGGAGCTCCAACAAGCCTTAAAAATTCATTTCGCGCAAAAACTAAGTCGTTATAACTAGTTTTGCCGAAATATAGCCTTCAAATACTTTTTTGGCTCCGAAGTGACTATAGCAAAGTTGTTTTGATCCCAACTGAGTATTTGAACATATAATATATTATAATAAGTATTAGGGACTCATTTGGAGCTCCAACAAGCCTTAAAATTCATTTCGCGCAAAAACTAAGTCGTTATAACTAGTTTTGCCGAAATATAGCCCTTAAAATACTTTTTTGGCTCCGAAGTGACTATAGCAAAGTTGTTTTGATCCCAACTGAGTATTTGAACATATAATATATTATAATAAGTATTAGGACTCATTTGGAGCTCCAACAAGCCTTAAAAATTCATTTCGCGCAAAAACTAAGTCGTTATAACTAGTTTTGCCGAAATATAGCCCTTAAAATACTTTTTTGGCTCCGAAGTGACTATAGCAAAGTTGTTTTGATCCCAACTGAGTATTTGAACATATAATATATTATAATAAGTATTAGGGACTCATTTGGAGCTCCAACAAGCCTTAAAAATTCATTTCGCGCAAAAACTAAGTCGTTATAACTAGTTTTGCCGAAATATAGCCCTTAAAATACTTTTTTGGCTCCGAAGTGACTATAGCAAAGTTGTTTTGATCCCAACTGAGTATTTGAACATATAATATATTATAATAAGTATTAGGGACTCATTTGGAGCTCCAACAAGCCTTAAAAATTCATTTCGCGCAAAAACTAAGTCGTTATAACTAGTTTTGCCGAAATATAGCCCTTAAAATACTTTTTTGGCTCCGAAGTGACTATAGCAAAGTTGTTTTGATCCCAACTGAGTATTTGAACATATAATATATTATAATAAGTATTAGGGACTCATTTGGAGCTCCAACAAGCCTTAAAAATTCATTTCGCGCAAAAACTAAGTCGTTATAACTAGTTTTGCCGAAATATAGCCTTAAAATACTTTTTTGGCTCCGAAGTGACTATAGCAAAGTTGTTTTGATCCCAACTGAGTATTTGAACATATAATATATTATAATAAGTATTAGGGACTCATTTGGAGCTCCAACAAGCCTTAAAAATTCATTTCGCGCAAAAACTAAGTCGTTATAACTAGTTTTGCCGAAATATAGCCTTAAAATACTTTTTTGGCTCCGAAGTGACTCTAGCAAAGTTGTTTTGATCCCAACTGAGTATTTGAACATATAATATATTATAATAAGTATTAGGGACTCATTTGGAGCTCCAACAAGCCTTAAAAATTCATTTCGCGCAAAAACTAAGTCGTTATAACTAGTTTTGCCGAAATATAGCCTTAAAATACTTTTTTTGCTCCGAAGTGACTATAGCAAAGTTGTTTGATCCCAACTGAGTATTTGAACATATAATATATTATAATAAGTATTAGGGACTCATTTGGAGCTCCAACAAGCCTTAAAAATTCATTTCGCGCAAAAACTAAGTCGTTATAACTAGTTTTGCCGAAATATAGCCCTTAAAATACTTTTTTGGCTCCGAAGTGACTATAGCAAAGTTGTTTTGATCCCAACTGAGTATTTGAACATATAATATATTATAATAAGTATTAGGGACTCATTTGGAGCTCCAACAAGCCTTAAAAATTCATTTCGCGCAAAAACTAAGTCGTTATAACTAGTTTTGCCGAAATATAGCCCTTAAAATACTTTTTTGGCTCCGAAGTGACTATAGCAAAGTTGTTTTGATCCAACTGAGTATTTGAACATATAATATATTATATAAGTATTAGGACTCATTTGGAGCTCCAACAAGCCTTAAAAATTCATTTCGCGCAAAAACTAAGTCGTTATAACTAGTTTTGCCGAAATATAGCCCTTAAAATACTTTTTTGGCTCCGAAGTGACTCTAGCAAAGTTGTTTTGATCCCAACTGAGTATTTGAACATATAATATATTATAATAAGTATTAGGGACTCATTTGGAGCTCCAACAAGCCTTAAAAATTCATTTCGCGCAAAAACTAAGTCGTTATAACTAGTTTTGCCGAAATATAGCCCTTAAAATACTTTTTTGGCTCCGAAGTGACTCTAGCAAAGTTGTTTTGATCCCAACTGAGTATTTGAACATATAATATATTATAATAAGTATTAGGGACTCATTTGGAGCTCCAACAAGCCTTAAAAATTCATTTCGCGCAAAAACTAAGTCGTTATAACTAGTTTTGCCGAAATATAGCCCTTAAAATACTTTTTTGGCTCCGAAGTGACTATAGCAAAGTTGTTTTGATCCCAACTGAGTATTTGAACATATAATATATTATAATAAGTATTAGGGACTCATTTGGAGCTCCAACAAGCCTTAAAAATTCATTTCGCGCAAAAACTAAGTCGTTATAACTAGTTTTGCCGAAATATAGCCCTTAAAATACTTTTTTGGCTCCGAAGTGACTATAGCAAAGTTGTTTTGATCCCAACTGAGTATTTGAACATATAATATATTATAATAAGTATTAGGGACTCATTTGGAGCTCCAACAAGCCTTAAAAATTCATTTCGCGCAAAAACTAAGTCGTTATAACTAGTTTTGCCGAAATATAGCCCTTAAAATACTTTTTTGGCTCCGAAGTGACTATAGCAAAGTTGTTTTGATCCCAACTGAGTATTTGAACATATAATATATTATAATAAGTATTAGGGACTCATTTGGAGCTCCAACAAGCCTTAAAAATTCATTTCGCGCAAAAACTAAGTCGTTATAACTAGTTTTGCCGAAATATAGCCCTTAAAATACTTTTTTGGCTCCGAAGTGACTATAGCAAAGTTGTTTTGATCCCAACTGAGTATTTGAACATATAATATATTATAATAAGTATTAGGGACTCATTTGGAGCTCCAACAAGCCTTAAAAATTCATTTCGCGCAAAAACTAAGTCGTTATAACTAGTTTTGCCGAAATATAGCCCTTAAAATACTTTTTTGGCTCCGAAGTGACTATAGCAAAGTTGTTTTGATCCCAACTGAGTATTTGAACATATAATATATTATAATAAGTATTAGGGACTCATTTGGAGCTCCAACAAGCCTTAAAAATTCATTTCGCGCAAAAACTAAGTCGTTATAACTAGTTTTGCCGAAATATAGCCCTTAAAATACTTTTTTTGGCTCCGAAGTGACTATAGCAAAGTTGTTTTGATCCCAACTGAGTATTTGAACATATAATATATTATAATAAGTATTAGGGACTCATTTGGAGCTCCAACAAGCCTTAAAAATTCATTTCGCGCAAAAACTAAGTCGTTATAACTAGTTTTGCCGAAATATAGCCCTTAAAATACTTTTTTGGCTCCGAAGTGACTATAGCAAAGTTGTTTTGATCCCAACTGAGTATTTGAACATATAATATATTATAATAAGTATTAGGGACTCATTTGGAGCTCCAACAAGCCTTAAAAATTCATTTCGCGCAAAAACTAAGTCGTTATAACTAGTTTTGCCGAAATATAGCCTTAAAATACTTTTTTGGCTCCGAAGTGACTATAGCAAAGTTGTTTTGATCCCAACTGAGTATTTGAACATATAATATATTATAATAAGTATTAGGGACTCATTTGGAGCTCCAACAAGCCTTAAAAATTCATTTCGCGCAAAAACTAAGTCGTTATAACTAGTTTTGCCGAAATATAGCCCTTAAAATACTTTTTTGGCTCCGAAGTGACTATAGCAAAGTTGTTTTGATCCCAACTGAGTATTTGAACATATAATATATTATAATAAGTATTAGGGACTCATTTGGAGCTCCAACAAGCCTTAAAAATTCATTTCGCGCAAAAACTAAGTCGTTATAACTAGTTTTGCCGAAATATAGCCCTTAAAATACTTTTTTGGCTCCGAAGTGACTATAGCAAAGTTGTTTTGATCCCAACTGAGTATTTGAACATATAATATATTATAATAAGTATTAGGGACTCATTTGGAGCTCCAACAAGCCTTAAAAATTCATTTCGCGCAAAAACTAAGTCGTTATAACTAGTTTTGCCGAAATATAGCCTTAAAATACTTTTTTGGCTCCGAAGTGACTATAGCAAAGTTGTTTTGATCCCAACTGAGTATTTGAACATATAATATATTATAATAAGTATTAGGGACTCATTTGGAGCTCCAACAAGCCTTAAAAATTCATTTCGCGCAAAAACTAAGTCGTTATAACTAGTTTTGCCGAAATATAGCCCTTAAAATACTTTTTTGGCTCCGAAGTGACTATAGCAAAGTTGTTTTGATCCCAACTGAGTATTTGAACATATAATATATTATAATAAGTATTAGGGACTCATTTGGAGCTCCAACAAGCCTTAAAAATTCATTTCGCGCAAAAACTAAGTCGTTATAACTAGTTTTGCCGAAATATAGCCTTAAAATACTTTTTTGGCTCCGAAGTGACTATAGCAAAGTTGTTTGATCCCAACTGAGTATTTGAACATATAATATATTATAATAAGTATTAGGGACTCATTTGGAGCTCCAACAAGCCTTAAAAATTCATTTCGCGCAAAAACTAAGTCGTTATAACTAGTTTTGCCGAAATATAGCCCTTAAAATACTTTTTTGGCTCCGAAGTGACTATAGCAAAGTTGTTTTGATCCCAACTGAGTATTTGAACATATAATATATTATAATAAGTATTAGGGACTCATTTGGAGCTCCAACAAGCCTTAAAAATTCATTTCGCGCAAAAACTAAGTCGTTATAACTAGTTTTGCCGAAATATAGCCCTTAAAATACTTTTTTGGCTCCGAAGTGACTATAGCAAAGTTGTTTTGATCCCAACTGAGTATTTGAACATATAATATATTATAATAAGTATTAGGGACTCATTTGGAGCTCCAACAAACCTTAAAAATTCATTTCGCGCAAAAACTAAGTCGTTATAACTAGTTTTGCCGAAATATAGCCCTTAAAATACTTTTTTGGCTCCGAAGTGACTATAGCAAAGTTGTTTTGATCCCAACTGAGTATTTGAACATATAATATATTATAATAAGTATTAGGGACTCATTTGGAGCTCCAACAAGCCTTAAAAATTCATTTCGCGCAAAAACTAAGTCGTTATAACTAGTTTTGCCGAAATATAGCCTTAAAATACTTTTTTGGCTCCGAAGTGACTATAGCAAAGTTGTTTTGATCCCAACTGAGTATTTGAACATATAATATATTATAATAAGTATTAGGGACTCATTTGGAGCTCCAACAAGCCTTAAAAATTCATTTCGCGCAAAAACTAAGTCGTTATAACTAGTTTTGCCGAAATATAGCCTTAAAATACTTTTTTGGCTCCGAAGTGACTCTAGCAAAGTTGTTTTCATCCCAACTGAGTATTTGAACATATAATATATTATAATAAGTATTAGGGACTCATTTGGAGCTCCAACAAGCCTTAAAAATTCATTTCGCGCAAAAACTAAGTCGTTATAACTAGTTTTGCCGAAATATAGCCCTTAAAATACTTTTTTGGCTCCGAAGTGACTATAGCAAAGTTGTTTTGATCCCAACTGAGTATTTGAACATATAATATATTATAATAAGTATTAGGGACTCATTTGGAGCTCCAACAAGCCTTAAAAATTCATTTCGCGCAAAAACTAAGTCGTTATAACTAGTTTTGCCGAAATATAGCCCTTAAAATACTTTTTTGGCTCCGAAGTGACTATAGCAAAGTTGTTTTGATCCCAACTGAGTATTTGAACATATAATATATTATAATAAGTATTAGGGACTCATTTGGAGCTCCAACAAGCCTTAAAAATTCATTTCGCGCAAAAACTAAGTCGTTATAACTAGTTTTGCCGAAATATAGCCTTAAAATACTTTTTTGGCTCCGAAGTGACTCTAGCAAAGTTGTTTTGATCCCAACTGAGTATTTGAACATATAATATATTATAATAAGTATTAGGGACTCATTTGGAGCTCCAACAAGCCTTAAAAATTCATTTCGCGCAAAAACTAAGTCGTTATAACTAGTTTTGCCGAAATATAGCCTTAAAATACTTTTTTGGCTCCGAAGTGACTATAGCAAAGTTGTTTTGATCCCAACTGAGTATTTGAACATATAATATATTATAATAAGTATTAGGGACTCATTTGGAGCTCCAACAAGCCTTAAAAATTCATTTCGCGCAAAAACTAAGTCGTTATAACTAGTTTTGCCGAAATATAGCCTTAAAATACTTTTTTGGCTCCGAAGTGACTATAGCAAAGTTGTTTTGATCCCAACTGAGTATTTGAACATATAATATATTATAATAAGTATTAGGGACTCATTTGGAGCTCCAACAAGCCTTAAAAATTCATTTCGCGCAAAAACTAAGTCGTTATAACTAGTTTTGCCGAAATATAGCCCTTAAAATACTTTTTTGGCTCCGAAGTGACTATAGCAAAGTTGTTTTGATCCCAACTGAGTATTTGAACATATAATATATTATAATAAGTATTAGGGACTCATTTGGAGCTCCAACAAGCCTTAAAAATTCATTTCGCGCAAAAACTAAGTCGTTATAACTAGTTTTGCCGAAATATAGCCCTTAAAATACTTTTTTGGCTCCGAAGTGACTATAGCAAAGTTGTTTTGATCCCAACTGAGTATTTGAACATATAATATATTATAATAAGTATTAGGGACTCATTTGGAGCTCCAACAAGCCTTAAAAATTCATTTCGCGCAAAAACTAAGTCGTTATAACTAGTTTTGCCGAAATATAGCCTTAAAATACTTTTTTGGCTCCGAAGTGACTCTAGCAAAGTTGTTTTGATCCCAACTGAGTATTTGAACATATAATATATTATAATAAGTATTAGGGACTCATTTGGAGCTCCAACAAGCCTTAAAAATTCATTTCGCGCAAAAACTAAGTCGTTATAACTAGTTTTGCCGAAATATAGCCTTAAAATACTTTTTTGGCTCCGAAGTGACTCTAGCAAAGTTGTTTTGATCCCAACTGAGTATTTGAACATATAATATATTATAATAAGTATTAGGGACTCATTTGGAGCTCCAACAAGCCTTAAAAATTCATTTCGCGCAAAAACTAAGTCGTTATAACTAGTTTTGCCGAAATATAGCCCTTAAAATACTTTTTTGGCTCCGAAGTGACTATAGCAAAGTTGTTTTGATCCCAACTGAGTATTTGAACATATAATATATTATAATAAGTATTAGGGACTCATTTGGAGCTCCAACAAGCCTTAAAAATTCATTTCGCGCAAAAACTAAGTCGTTATAACTAGTTTTGCCGAAATATAGCCCTTAAAATACTTTTTTGGCTCCGAAGTGACTATAGCAAAGTTGTTTTGATCCCAACTGAGTATTTGAACATATAATATATTATAATAAGTATTAGGGACTCATTTGGAGCTCCAACAAGCCTTAAAAATTCATTTCGCGCAAAAACTAAGTCGTTATAACTAGTTTTGCCGAAATATAGCCCTTAAAATACTTTTTTGGCTCCGAAGTGACTATAGCAAAGTTGTTTTGATCCCAACTGAGTATTTGAACATATAATATATTATAATAAGTATTAGGGACTCATTTGGAGCTCCAACAAGCCTTAAAAATTCATTTCGCGCAAAAACTAAGTCGTTATAACTAGTTTTGCCGAAATATAGCCCTTCAAAATACTTTTTTGGCTCCGAAGTGACTCTAGCAAAGTTGTTTTGATCCCAACTGAGTATTTGAACATATAATATATTATAATAAGTATTAGGGACTCATTTGGAGCTCCAACAAGCCTTAAAAATTCATTTCGCGCAAAAACTAAGTCGTTATAACTAGTTTTGCCGAAATATAGCCCTTAAAATACTTTTTTGGCTCCGAAGTGACTATAGCAAAGTTGTTTTGATCCCAACTGAGTATTTGAACATATAATATATTATAATAAGTATTAGGGACTCATTTGGAGCTCCAACAAGCCTTAAAAATTCATTTCGCGCAAAAACTAAGTCGTTATAACTAGTTTTGCCGAAATATAGCCCTTAAAATACTTTTTTGGCTCCGAAGTGACTATAGCAAAGTTGTTTTGATCCCAACTGAGTATTTGAACATATAATATATTATAATAAGTATTAGGGACTCATTTGGAGCTCCAACAAGCCTTAAAAATTCATTTCGCGCAAAAACTAAGTCGTTATAACTAGTTTTGCCGAAATATAGCCCTTAAAATACTTTTTTGGCTCCGAAGTGACTATAGCAAAGTTGTTTTGATCCCAACTGAGTATTTGAACATATAATATATTATAATAAGTATTAGGGACTCATTTGGAGCTCCAACAAGCCTTAAAAATTCATTTCGCGCAAAAACTAAGTCGTTATAACTAGTTTTGCCGAAATATAGCCCTTAAAATACTTTTTTGGCTCCGAAGTGACTCTAGCAAAGTTGTTTTGATCCCAACTGAGTATTTGAACATATAATATATTATAATAAGTATTAGGGACTCATTTGGAGCTCCAACAAGCCTTAAAAATTCATTTCGCGCAAAAACTAAGTCGTATAACTAGTTTTGCCGAAATATAGCCTTAAAATACTTTTTTTGGCTCCGAAGTGACTCTAGCAAAGTTGTTTTGATCCCAACTGAGTATTTGAACATATAATATATTATAATAAGTATTAGGGACTCATTTGGAGCTCCAACAAGCCTTAAAAATTCATTTCGCGCAAAAACTAAGTCGTTATAACTAGTTTTGCCGAAATATAGCCCTTAAAATACTTTTTTGGCTCCGAAGTGACTATAGCAAAGTTGTTTTGATCCCAACTGAGTATTTGAACATATAATATATTATAATAAGTATTAGGGACTCATTTGGAGCTCCAACAAGCCTTAAAAATTCATTTCGCGCAAAAACTAAGTCGTTATAACTAGTTTTGCCGAAATATAGCCCTTAAAATACTTTTTTGGCTCCGAAGTGACTATAGCAAAGTTGTTTTGATCCCAGACTGAGTATTTGAACATATAATATATTATAATAAGTATTAGGGACTCATTTGGAGCTCCAACAAGCCTTAAAAATTCATTTCGCGCAAAAACTAAGTCGTTATAACTAGTTTTGCCGAAATATAGCCCTTAAAATACTTTTTTGGCTCCGAAGTGACTATACAAAGTGTTTTGATCCCAACTGAGTATTTGAACATATAATATATTATAATAAGTATTAGGGACTCATTTGGAGCTCCAACAAGCCTTAAAAATTCATTTCGCGCAAAAACTAAGTCGTTATAACTAGTTTTGCCGAAATATAGCCCTTAAAATACTTTTTTGGCTCCGAAGTGACTATAGCAAAGTTGTTTTGATCCCAACTGAGTATTTGAACATATAATATATTATAATAAGTATTAGGGACTCATTTGGAGCTCCAACAAGCCTTAAAAATTCATTTCGCGCAAAAACTAAGTCGTTATAACTAGTTTTGCCGAAATATAGCCTTTAAAATACTTTTTTGGCTCCGAAGTGACTATAGCAAAGTTGTTTTGATCCCAACTGAGTATTTGAACATATAATATATTATAATAAGTATTAGGGACTCATTTGGAGCTCCAACAAGCCTTAAAAATTCATTTCGCGCAAAAACTAAGTCGTTATAACTAGTTTTGCCGAAATATAGCCCTTAAAATACTTTTTTGGCTCCGAAGTGACTATAGCAAAGTTGTTTTGATCCCAACTGAGTATTTGAACATATAATATATTATAATAAGTATTAGGGACTCATTTGGAGCTCCAACAAGCCTTAAAAATTCATTTCGCGCAAAAACTAAGTCGTTATAACTAGTTTTGCCGAAATATAGCCTTAAAATACTTTTTTGGCTCCGAAGTGACTATAGCAAAGTTGTTTTGATCCCAACTGAGTATTTGAACATATAATATATTATAATAAGTATTAGGGACTCATTTGGAGCTCCAACAAGCCTTAAAAATTCATTTCGCGCAAAAACTAAGTCGTTATAACTAGTTTTTGCCGAAATATAGCCCTTAAAATACTTTTTTGGCTCCGAAGTGACTATAGCAAAGTTGTTTTGATCCCAACTGAGTATTTGAACATATAATATATTATAATAAGTATTAGGACTCATTTGGAGCTCCAACAAGCCTTAAAAATTCATTTCGCGCAAAAACTAAGTCGTTATAACTAGTTTTGCCGAAATATAGCCCTTAAAATACTTTTTTGGCTCCGAAGTGACTATAGCAAAGTTGTTTTGATCCCAACTGAGTATTTGAACATATAATATATTATAATAAGTATTAGGGACTCATTTGGAGCTCCAACAAGCCTTAAAAAGTCATTTCGCGCAAAAACTAAGTCAGCTAAAACTAGTTTTGCCGAAATATAGCCTGTAAAATACTTTTTTTGCTCCGAAATGACTCTAGCAAAGTTGTTTCGATCCCAACTGAGTATTTGAACATATAATATATTATAATAAGTATTAGGGACTCATTTGGAGCTCCAACAAGCCTTAAAAATTCATTTCGCGCAAAAACTAAGTCGTTAAAACTAGTTTTGCCGAAATATAGCCCTTAAAATACTTTTTTGGCTCCGAAGTGACTATAGCAAAGTTGTTTTGATCCCAACTGAGTATTTGAACATATAATATATTATAATAAGTATTAGGGACTCATTTGGAGCTCCAACAAGCCTTAAGAACATTTTTCCTCAAAAAAACTTGTTCGTTCTTAAAATAACAACTAGATTTTGCTCGAAATAATCAAGCCCAAAAATAGAATTTTTGGCCCAGTGACTATAGCAAAGTTGTTTTGATCCAACCTGTATTTGAACATATAATATATTATAATAATATTAGAGGACTCATTTGTTCTCGAGCTCTATTGCCTTAAAAAATTCATTTTTCGCGCAAAAAACTAAGTCGTTATAACTAGTTTTGCCGAATTTATAAATAAAATACTTTTTGGCTCCCAGTGACTATAGCAAAGTTGTTTTGATCCCCTGAGTATTTGAACATATAATATATTATAATAAGTATTAGTGTCTCTCTTGGTAATAACCATCGATACATTCGTTGTTTTGGAATTGAAACCTTTTATCCAAGTCTCGAAAACGGTGAGAAAAAGTGTGTCGTTTTCTCATCAAGGCCTTCATTTCGTCCCATTTTTCGATAGGCCTCTTACCGTAAATTCGCCTACGTATCTTCAATTCTTGCCACCTCTTAGCAGCATCTTCAATAAAGGTAGTGACGACAAGTTTGACCTTTTCTTGTTCGAAGTAGAATTGTCCTTCGAACAGAAACTCCATCTTATTCCCACTTGATGTACTCCCTAAAACCACTTCGGCCATGAAAAGATGGAAGCTTCATAAAGATGCTCCGATGATTGCCATAATCATGAACTTTATCTTTCTTAAACTTTGTGCTGCAAAGTAAGGTTAAAATAATAGGACTTCAATCTCTCCCTCATGTGTTTACGCTCTAATATGGCCGCTCGTGTTTTCACTCAAACTAGGCTTGTACCCTCTATTAGTCTCACCACTCTGCCTTGTACCACTCAATACTCGTAGAACTTGATGTTTCAAGAACAGAACAAGATAATCACTACAATTTACTCTTATAACGATTAAATCAACGAAACAAGCAGAAATAGAATTGGTACAATAAAAAAAAATGAGGATGAAATTAAGATTGTAGAAAAGTATTAAAAGAAAAATCAGAGAATAAGCTTTTTTTTTAGGGCGGAAATGCCTTGAATGTAACAAAGAACACAAACCCAGAAATGTGAAGGACGAAAATGAGAGAAACAAAATTAACGAAAACACCTTGATCAGAAAATTGAGCTCTGATACCACTTGACGTGAACCTTGATGAAATTAAGGCCACGATTTGTTTTCGGATCGTCTAATCAAGGTAACAAGAGGATAAAAACCCCGATTCAAAGAATCTCGGTTAGGATGAAATGAATGACGCCACAAACGGTGGTGAAAATCCGCTTGATGAGTCGAGTTTGAACGCCACAAGAATTTCTTGTTGGAAAATCTTGATATGTTCTTGAGTTTAAGAGTGTAGAACTCACAACACACAATCTATTTCTAAATGCAGACTTAATTCCTTTACAATGTAATTATGGCTCCTTATATAGATAACCACTCGTGAGAAATACATTGTATTCAAACTTTGGAAAATGTAAAAACTATTAAATGATTGATTAGGAAACAACAATGATGAAAACTGAGAAGAAAACTTGAAAAACTAAAAGTCTTGATTGGTAAACAACAATATTGACTAGGTAGTTGAATGGCGCGCGGATTACAATGCAAGTTTTGAAGTTGAACCTTGAAAACGCCATTTCCACTTGAGAAAAACGCCAAATTGACCAGAGAAGCTTGAGCCATGCATTTATTGAAAAATGCGCCAGAATGTATGTTGACAAAAAAATGGCGGAAATTTATCCCTGGAAGAGGGCTGAATAGTTGGGCTTGTTATTGGGCTGATCTTCAACTTTTCATCTTTGTATTTGGCCCAAACGTCTTGGATCAGCCCATGGAAGTTCTTCATGAATATTTTGACTCTTAATCTTTGGAATATATTGATTGAATGTTGTATTGGACATCTTAGTTTTGCTCCTTGATTCTCATCATTCTCTCCCGCTTGAAGAAGATTTGTCCTCAAATCTTGTTCGTTCTTGAATCCTATCATCAGTAGCAAGTTGCTCGATGGATCTTCAAGTACCTGCAAACGGAAAATAGAATCTCTTGGCAAAGGAAAGCTTAGTTCGACGGGACTTGAGTTAGCTTCCTTTCGTTGTTGAAGATCGTCTTCCACTTTGATTAGAGGACTCAGATTGTTCTTCATCTCTATTGTCTCTTCTTCGTCCACATTGTTCATATTGCTAGCTTCTTCGGTCGGTTGAGGTAGCTCTTGGTTTTGTGAAGAAGAAAAGAAATTTTTCAAGCATTCTTTAAGCTCCGCATGTAGCAACTTCTCTCGAGATTCTCGGTCAATCTCTCTTTTTTGAACATCAATCGGTTTCTCCTCTTGGTAATAGCCATCGATACATTCGTTGTTTTGGAATTGAAACCTTTTATCCAAGTCTCGAAAACGGTGAGAAAAAGTGTGTCGTTTTCTCATCAAGGCCTTCATTTCGTCCCATTTTTCGATAGGCCTCTTACCGTAAATTCGCCTACGTATCTTCAATTCTTGCCACCTCTTAGCAGCATCTTCAATAAAGGTAGTGACGACAAGTTTGACCTTTTCTTGTTCGAAGTAGAATTGTCCTTCGAACAGAAACTCCATCTTATTCCCACTTGATGTACTCCCTAAAACCACTTCGGCCATGAAAAGATGGAAGCTTCATAAAGATGCTCCGATGATTGCCATAATCATGAACTTTATCTTTCTTAAACATTGTGCTGCAAAGTAAGGTTAAAATAATAGGACTTCAATCTCTCCCTCATGTGTTTACGCTCTAATATGGCCGCTCGTGTTTTCACTCAAACTAGGCTTGTACCCTCTATTAGTCTCACCACTCTGCCTTTTACCACTCAATACTCGTAGAACTTGATGTTTCAAGAACAGAACAAGATAATCACTACAATTTACTCTTATAACGATTAAATCAACGAAACAAGCAGAAATAGAATTGGTACAATAAAAAAAAATGAGGATGAAATTAAGATTGTAGAAAAGTATTAAAAGAAAAATCAGAGAATAAGCTTTTTTTTTAGGGCGGAAATGCCTTGAATGTAACAAAGAACACAAACCCAGAAATGTGAAGGACGAAAATGAGAGAAACAAAATTAACGAAAACACCTTGATCAGAAAATTGAGCTCTGATACCACTTGACGTGAACCTTGATGAAATTAAGGCCACGATTTGTTTTCGGATCGTCTAATCAAGGTAACAAGAGGATAAAAACCCCGATTCAAAGAATCTCGGTTAGGATGAAATGAATGACGCCACAAACGGTGGTGAAAATCCGCTTGATGAGTCGAGTTTGAACGCCACAAGAATTTCTTGTTGGAAAATCTTGATATGTTCTTGAGTTTAAGAGTGTAGAACTCACAACACACAATCTATTTCTAAATGCAGACTTAATTCCTTTACAATGTAATTATGGCTCCTTATATAGATAACCACTCGTGAGAAATACATTGTATTCAAACTTTGGAAAATGTAAAAACTATTAAATGATTGATTAGGAAACAACAATGATGAAAACTGAGAAGAAAACTTGAAAAACTAAAAGTCTTGATTGGTAAACAACAATATTGACTAGGTAGTTGAATGGCGCGCGGATTACAATGCAAGTTTTGAAGTTGAACCTTGAAAACGCCATTTCCACTTGAGAAAAACGCCAAATTGACCAGAGAAGCTTGAGCCATGCATTTATTGAAAAATGCGCCAGAATGTATGTTGACAAAAAAATGGCGGAAATTTATCCCTGGAAGAGGGCTGAATAGTTGGGCTTGTTATTGGGCTGATCTTCAACTTTTCATCTTTGTATTTGGCCCAAACGTCTTGGATCAGCCCATGGAAGTTCTTCATGAATATTTTGACTCTTAATCTTTGGAATATATTGATTGAATGTTGTATTGGACATCTTAGTTTTGCTCCTTGATTCTCATCATTCTCTCCCGCTTGAAGAAGATTTGTCCTCAAATCTTGTTCGTTCTTGAATCCTATCATCAGTAGCAAGTTGCTCGATGGATCTTCAAGTACCTGCAAACGGAAAATAGAATCTCTTGGCAAAGGAAAGCTTAGTTCGACGGGACTTGAGTTAGCTTCCTTTCGTTGTTGAAGATCGTCTTCCACTTTGATTAGAGGACTCAGATTGTTCTTCATCTCTATTGTCTCTTCTTCGTCCACATTGTTCATATTGCTAGCTTCTTCGGTCGGTTGAGGTAGCTCTTGGTTTTGTGAAGAAGAAAAGAAATTTTTCAAGCATTCTTTAAGCTCCGCATGTAGCAACTTCTCTCGAGATTCTCGGTCAATCTCTCTTTTTTGAACATCAATCGGTTTCTCCTCTTGGTAATAGCCATCGATACATTCGTTGTTTTGGAATTGAAACCTTTTATCCAAGTCTCGAAAACGGTGAGAAAAAGTGTGTCGTTTTCTCATCAAGGCCTTCATTTCGTCCCATTTTTCGATAGGCCTCTTACCGTAAATTCGCCTACGTATCTTCAATTCTTGCCACCTCTTAGCAGCATCTTCAATAAAGGTAGTGACGACAAGTTTGACCTTTTCTTGTTCGAAGTAGAATTGTCCTTCGAACAGAAACTCCATCTTATTCCCACTTGATGTACTCCCTAAAACCACTTCGGCCATGAAAAGATGGAAGCTTCATAAAGATGCTCCGATGATTGCCATAATCATGAACTTTATCTTTCTTAAACATTGTGCTGCAAAGTAAGGTTAAAATAATAGGACTTCAATCTCTCCCTCATGTGTTTACGCTCTAATATGGCCGCTCGTGTTTTCACTCAAACTAGGCTTGTACCCTCTATTAGTCTCACCACTCTGCCTTTTACCACTCAATACTCGTAGAACTTGATGTTTCAAGAACAGAACAAGATAATCACTACAATTTACTCTTATAACGATTAAATCAACGAAACAAGCAGAAATAGAATTGGTACAATAAAAAAAAATGAGGATGAAATTAAGATTGTAGAAAAGTATTAAAAGAAAAATCAGAGAATAAGCTTTTTTTTTAGGGCGGAAATGCCTTGAATGTAACAAAGAACACAAACCCAGAAATGTGAAGGACGAAAATGAGAGAAACAAAATTAACGAAAACACCTTGATCAGAAAATTGAGCTCTGATACCACTTGACGTGAACCTTGATGAAATTAAGGCCACGATTTGTTTTCGGATCGTCTAATCAAGGTAACAAGAGGATAAAAACCCCGATTCAAAGAATCTCGGTTAGGATGAAATGAATGACGCCACAAACGGTGGTGAAAATCCGCTTGATGAGTCGAGTTTGAACGCCACAAGAATTTCTTGTTGGAAAATCTTGATATGTTCTTGAGTTTAAGAGTGTAGAACTCACAACACACAATCTATTTCTAAATGCAGACTTAATTCCTTTACAATGTAATTATGGCTCCTTATATAGATAACCACTCGTGAGAAATACATTGTATTCAAACTTTGGAAAATGTAAAAACTATTAAATGATTGATTAGGAAACAACAATGATGAAAACTGAGAAGAAAACTTGAAAAACTAAAAGTCTTGATTGGTAAACAACAATATTGACTAGGTAGTTGAATGGCGCGCGGATTACAATGCAAGTTTTGAAGTTGAACCTTGAAAACGCCATTTCCACTTGAGAAAAACGCCAAATTGACCAGAGAAGCTTGAGCCATGCATTTATTGAAAAATGCGCCAGAATGTATGTTGACAAAAAAATGGCGGAAATTTATCCCTGGAAGAGGGCTGAATAGTTGGGCTTGTTATTGGGCTGATCTTCAACTTTTCATCTTTGTATTTGGCCCAAACGTCTTGGATCAGCCCATGGAAGTTCTTCATGAATATTTTGACTCTTAATCTTTGGAATATATTGATTGAATGTTGTATTGGACATCTTAGTTTTGCTCCTTGATTCTCATCATTCTCTCCCGCTTGAAGAAGATTTGTCCTCAAATCTTGTTCGTTCTTGAATCCTATCATCAGTAGCAAGTTGCTCGATGGATCTTCAAGTACCTGCAAACGGAAAATAGAATCTCTTGGCAAAGGAAAGCTTAGTTCGACGGGACTTGAGTTAGCTTCCTTTCGTTGTTGAAGATCGTCTTCCACTTTGATTAGAGGACTCAGATTGTTCTTCATCTCTATTGTCTCTTCTTCGTCCACATTGTTCATATTGCTAGCTTCTTCGGTCGGTTGAGGTAGCTCTTGGTTTTGTGAAGAAGAAAAGAAATTTTTCAAGCATTCTTTAAGCTCCGCATGTAGCAACTTCTCTCGAGATTCTCGGTCAATCTCTCTTTTTTGAACATCAATCGGTTTCTCCTCTTGGTAATAGCCATCGATACATTCGTTGTTTTGGAATTGAAACCTTTTATCCAAGTCTCGAAAACGGTGAGAAAAAGTGTGTCGTTTTCTCATCAAGGCCTTCATTTCGTCCCATTTTTCGATAGGCCTCTTACCGTAAATTCGCCTACGTATCTTCAATTCTTGCCACCTCTTAGCAGCATCTTCAATAAAGGTAGTGACGACAAGTTTGACCTTTTCTTGTTCGAAGTAGAATTGTCCTTCGAACAGAAACTCCATCTTATTCCCACTTGATGTACTCCCTAAAACCACTTCGGCCATGAAAAGATGGAAGCTTCATAAAGATGCTCCGATGATTGCCATAATCATGAACTTTATCTTTCTTAAACTTTGTGCTGCAAAGTAAGGTTAAAATAATAGGACTTCAATCTCTCCCTCATGTGTTTACGCTCTAATATGGCCGCTCGTGTTTTCACTCAAACTAGGCTTGTACCCTCTATTAGTCTCACCACTCTGCCTTTTACCACTCAATACTCGTAGAACTTGATGTTTCAAGAACAGAACAAGATAATCACTACAATTTACTCTTATAACGATTAAATCAACGAAACAAGCAGAAATAGAATTGGTACAATAAAAAAAAAATGAGGATGAAATTAAGATTGTAGAAAAGTATTAAAAGAAAAATCAGAGAATAAGCTTTTTTTTTAGGGCGGAAATGCCTTGAATGTAACAAAGAACACAAACCCAGAAATGTGAAGGACGAAAATGAGAGAAACAAAATTAACGAAAACACCTTGATCAGAAAATTGAGCTCTGATACCACTTGACGTGAACCTTGATGAAATTAAGGCCACGATTTGTTTTCGGATCGTCTAATCAAGGTAACAAGAGGATAAAAACCCCGATTCAAAGAATCTCGGTTAGGATGAAATGAATGACGCCACAAACGGTGGTGAAAATCCGCTTGATGAGTCGAGTTTGAACGCCACAAGAATTTCTTGTTGGAAAATCTTGATATGTTCTTGAGTTTAAGAGTGTAGAACTCACAACACACAATCTATTTCTAAATGCAGACTTAATTCCTTTACAATGTAATTATGGCTCCTTATATAGATAACCACTCGTGAGAAATACATTGTATTCAAACTTTGGAAAATGTAAAAACTATTAAATGATTGATTAGGAAACAACAATGATGAAAACTGAGAAGAAAACTTGAAAAACTAAAAGTCTTGATTGGTAAACAACAATATTGACTAGGTAGTTGAATGGCGCGCGGATTACAATGCAAGTTTTGAAGTTGAACCTTGAAAACGCCATTTCCACTTGAGAAAAACGCCAAATTGACCAGAGAAGCTTGAGCCATGCATTTATTGAAAAATGCGCCAGAATGTATGTTGACAAAAAAATGGCGGAAATTTATCCCTGGAAGAGGGCTGAATAGTTGGGCTTGTTATTGGGCTGATCTTCAACTTTTCATCTTTGTATTTGGCCCAAACGTCTTGGATCAGCCCATGGAAGTTCTTCATGAATATTTTGACTCTTAATCTTTGGAATATATTGATTGAATGTTGTATTGGACATCTTAGTTTTGCTCCTTGATTCTCATCATTCTCTCCCGCTTGAAGAAGATTTGTCCTCAAATCTTGTTCGTTCTTGAATCCTATCATCAGTAGCAAGTTGCTCGATGGATCTTCAAGTACCTGCAAACGGAAAATAGAATCTCTTGGCAAAGGAAAGCTTAGTTCGACGGGACTTGAGTTAGCTTCCTTTCGTTGTTGAAGATCGTCTTCCACTTTGATTAGAGGACTCAGATTGTTCTTCATCTCTATTGTCTCTTCTTCGTCCACATTGTTCATATTGCTAGCTTCTTCGGTCGGTTGAGGTAGCTCTTGGTTTTGTGAAGAAGAAAAGAAATTTTTCAAGCATTCTTTAAGCTCCGCATGTAGCAACTTCTCTCGAGATTCTCGGTCAATCTCTCTTTTTTGAACATCAATCGGTTTCTCCTCTTGGTAATAGCCATCGATACATTCGTTGTTTTGGAATTGAAACCTTTTATCCAAGTCTCGAAAACGGTGAGAAAAAGTGTGTCGTTTTCTCATCAAGGCCTTCATTTCGTCCCATTTTTCGATAGGCCTCTTACCGTAAATTCGCCTACGTATCTTCAATTCTTGCCACCTCTTAGCAGCATCTTCAATAAAGGTAGTGACGACAAGTTTGACCTTTTCTTGTTCGAAGTAGAATTGTCCTTCGAACAGAAACTCCATCTTATTCCCACTTGATGTACTCCCTAAAACCACTTCGGCCATGAAAAGATGGAAGCTTCATAAAGATGCTCCGATGATTGCCATAATCATGAACTTTATCTTTCTTAAACTTTGTGCTGCAAAGTAAGGTTAAAATAATAGGACTTCAATCTCTCCCTCATGTGTTTACGCTCTAATATGGCCGCTCGTGTTTTCACTCAAACTAGGCTTGTACCCTCTATTAGTCTCACCACTCTGCCTTGTACCACTCAATACTCGTAGAACTTGATGTTTCAAGAACAGAACAAGATAATCACTACAATTTACTCTTATAACGATTAAATCAACGAAACAAGCAGAAATAGAATTGGTACAATAAAAAAAAATGAGGATGAAATTAAGATTGTAGAAAAGTATTAAAAGAAAAATCAGAGAATAAGCTTTTTTTTTAGGGCGGAAATGCCTTGAATGTAACAAAGAACACAAACCCAGAAATGTGAAGGACGAAAATGAGAGAAACAAAATTAACGAAAACACCTTGATCAGAAAATTGAGCTCTGATACCACTTGACGTGAACCTTGATGAAATTAAGGCCACGATTTGTTTTCGGATCGTCTAATCAAGGTAACAAGAGGATAAAAACCCCGATTCAAAGAATCTCGGTTAGGATGAAATGAATGACGCCACAAACGGTGGTGAAAATCCGCTTGATGAGTCGAGTTTGAACGCCACAAGAATTTCTTGTTGGAAAATCTTGATATGTTCTTGAGTTTAAGAGTGTAGAACTCACAACACACAATCTATTTCTAAATGCAGACTTAATTCCTTTACAATGTAATTATGGCTCCTTATATAGATAACCACTCGTGAGAAATACATTGTATTCAAACTTTGGAAAATGTAAAAACTATTAAATGATTGATTAGGAAACAACAATGATGAAAACTGAGAAGAAAACTTGAAAAACTAAAAGTCTTGATTGGTAAACAACAATATTGACTAGGTAGTTGAATGGCGCGCGGATTACAATGCAAGTTTTGAAGTTGAACCTTGAAAACGCCATTTCCACTTGAGAAAAACGCCAAATTGACCAGAGAAGCTTGAGCCATGCATTTATTGAAAAATGCGCCAGAATGTATGTTGACAAAAAAATGGCGGAAATTTATCCCTGGAAGAGGGCTGAATAGTTGGGCTTGTTATTGGGCTGATCTTCAACTTTTCATCTTTGTATTTGGCCCAAACGTCTTGGATCAGCCCATGGAAGTTCTTCATGAATATTTTGACTCTTAATCTTTGGAATATATTGATTGAATGTTGTATTGGACATCTTAGTTTTGCTCCTTGATTCTCATCATTCTCTCCCGCTTGAAGAAGATTTGTCCTCAAATCTTGTTCGTTCTTGAATCCTATCATCAGTAGCAAGTTGCTCGATGGATCTTCAAGTACCTGCAAACGGAAAATAGAATCTCTTGGCAAAGGAAAGCTTAGTTCGACGGGACTTGAGTTAGCTTCCTTTCGTTGTTGAAGATCGTCTTCCACTTTGATTAGAGGACTCAGATTGTTCTTCATCTCTATTGTCTCTTCTTCGTCCACATTGTTCATATTGCTAGCTTCTTCGGTCGGTTGAGGTAGCTCTTGGTTTTGTGAAGAAGAAAAGAAATTTTTCAAGCATTCTTTAAGCTCCGCATGTAGCAACTTCTCTCGAGATTCTCGGTCAATCTCTCTTTTTTGAACATCAATCGGTTTCTCCTCTTGGTAATAGCCATCGATACATTCGTTGTTTTGGAATTGAAACCTTTTATCCAAGTCTCGAAAACGGTGAGAAAAAGTGTGTCGTTTTCTCATCAAGGCCTTCATTTCGTCCCATTTTTCGATAGGCCTCTTACCGTAAATTCGCCTACGTATCTTCAATTCTTGCCACCTCTTAGCAGCATCTTCAATAAAGGTAGTGACGACAAGTTTGACCTTTTCTTGTTCGAAGTAGAATTGTCCTTCGAACAGAAACTCCATCTTATTCCCACTTGATGTACTCCCTAAAACCACTTCGGCCATGAAAAGATGGAAGCTTCATAAAGATGCTCCGATGATTGCCATAATCATGAACTTTATCTTTCTTAAACTTTGTGCTGCAAAGTAAGGTTAAAATAATAGGACTTCAATCTCTCCCTCATGTGTTTACGCTCTAATATGGCCGCTCGTGTTTTCACTCAAACTAGGCTTGTACCCTCTATTAGTCTCACCACTCTGCCTTGTACCACTCAATACTCGTAGAACTTGATGTTTCAAGAACAGAACAAGATAATCACTACAATTTACTCTTATAACGATTAAATCAACGAAACAAGCAGAAATAGAATTGGTACAATAAAAAAAAAATGAGGATGAAATTAAGATTGTAGAAAAGTATTAAAAGAAAAATCAGAGAATAAGCTTTTTTTTTAGGGCGGAAATGCCTTGAATGTAACAAAGAACACAAACCCAGAAATGTGAAGGACGAAAATGAGAGAAACAAAATTAACGAAAACACCTTGATCAGAAAATTGAGCTCTGATACCACTTGACGTGAACCTTGATGAAATTAAGGCCACGATTTGTTTTCGGATCGTCTAATCAAGGTAACAAGAGGATAAAAACCCCGATTCAAAGAATCTCGGTTAGGATGAAATGAATGACGCCACAAACGGTGGTGAAAATCCGCTTGATGAGTCGAGTTTGAACGCCACAAGAATTTCTTGTTGGAAAATCTTGATATGTTCTTGAGTTTAAGAGTGTAGAACTCACAACACACAATCTATTTCTAAATGCAGACTTAATTCCTTTACAATGTAATTATGGCTCCTTATATAGATAACCACTCGTGAGAAATACATTGTATTCAAACTTTGGAAAATGTAAAAACTATTAAATGATTGATTAGGAAACAACAATGATGAAAACTGAGAAGAAAACTTGAAAAACTAAAAGTCTTGATTGGTAAACAACAATATTGACTAGGTAGTTGAATGGCGCGCGGATTACAATGCAAGTTTTGAAGTTGAACCTTGAAAACGCCATTTCCACTTGAGAAAAACGCCAAATTGACCAGAGAAGCTTGAGCCATGCATTTATTGAAAAATGCGCCAGAATGTATGTTGACAAAAAAATGGCGGAAATTTATCCCTGGAAGAGGGCTGAATAGTTGGGCTTGTTATTGGGCTGATCTTCAACTTTTCATCTTTGTATTTGGCCCAAACGTCTTGGATCAGCCCATGGAAGTTCTTCATGAATATTTTGACTCTTAATCTTTGGAATATATTGATTGAATGTTGTATTGGACATCTTAGTTTTGCTCCTTGATTCTCATCATTCTCTCCCGCTTGAAGAAGATTTGTCCTCAAATCTTGTTCGTTCTTGAATCCTATCATCAGTAGCAAGTTGCTCGATGGATCTTCAAGTACCTGCAAACGGAAAATAGAATCTCTTGGCAAAGGAAAGCTTAGTTCGACGGGACTTGAGTTAGCTTCCTTTCGTTGTTGAAGATCGTCTTCCACTTTGATTAGAGGACTCAGATTGTTCTTCATCTCTATTGTCTCTTCTTCGTCCACATTGTTCATATTGCTAGCTTCTTCGGTCGGTTGAGGTAGCTCTTGGTTTTGTGAAGAAGAAAAGAAATTTTTCAAGCATTCTTTAAGCTCCGCATGTAGCAACTTCTCTCGAGATTCTCGGTCAATCTCTCTTTTTTGAACATCAATCGGTTTCTCCTCTTGGTAATAGCCATCGATACATTCGTTGTTTTGGAATTGAAACCTTTTATCCAAGTCTCGAAAACGGTGAGAAAAAGTGTGTCGTTTTCTCATCAAGGCCTTCATTTCGTCCCATTTTTCGATAGGCCTCTTACCGTAAATTCGCCTACGTATCTTCAATTCTTGCCACCTCTTAGCAGCATCTTCAATAAAGGTAGTGACGACAAGTTTGACCTTTTCTTGTTCGAAGTAGAATTGTCCTTCGAACAGAAACTCCATCTTATTCCCACTTGATGTACTCCCTAAAACCACTTCGGCCATGAAAAGATGGAAGCTTCATAAAGATGCTCCGATGATTGCCATAATCATGAACTTTATCTTTCTTAAACTTTGTGCTGCAAAGTAAGGTTAAAATAATAGGACTTCAATCTCTCCCTCATGTGTTTACGCTCTAATATGGCCGCTCGTGTTTTCACTCAAACTAGGCTTGTACCCTCTATTAGTCTCACCACTCTGCCTTGTACCACTCAATACTCGTAGAACTTGATGTTTCAAGAACAGAACAAGATAATCACTACAATTTACTCTTATAACGATTAAATCAACGAAACAAGCAGAAATAGAATTGGTACAATAAAAAAAAAATGAGGATGAAATTAAGATTGTAGAAAAGTATTAAAAGAAAAATCAGAGAATAAGCTTTTTTTTTAGGGCGGAAATGCCTTGAATGTAACAAAGAACACAAACCCAGAAATGTGAAGGACGAAAATGAGAGAAACAAAATTAACGAAAACACCTTGATCAGAAAATTGAGCTCTGATACCACTTGACGTGAACCTTGATGAAATTAAGGCCACGATTTGTTTTCGGATCGTCTAATCAAGGTAACAAGAGGATAAAAACCCCGATTCAAAGAATCTCGGTTAGGATGAAATGAATGACGCCACAAACGGTGGTGAAAATCCGCTTGATGAGTCGAGTTTGAACGCCACAAGAATTTCTTGTTGGAAAATCTTGATATGTTCTTGAGTTTAAGAGTGTAGAACTCACAACACACAATCTATTTCTAAATGCAGACTTAATTCCTTTACAATGTAATTATGGCTCCTTATATAGATAACCACTCGTGAGAAATACATTGTATTCAAACTTTGGAAAATGTAAAAACTATTAAATGATTGATTAGGAAACAACAATGATGAAAACTGAGAAGAAAACTTGAAAAACTAAAAGTCTTGATTGGTAAACAACAATATTGACTAGGTAGTTGAATGGCGCGCGGATTACAATGCAAGTTTTGAAGTTGAACCTTGAAAACGCCATTTCCACTTGAGAAAAACGCCAAATTGACCAGAGAAGCTTGAGCCATGCATTTATTGAAAAATGCGCCAGAATGTATGTTGACAAAAAAATGGCGGAAATTTATCCCTGGAAGAGGGCTGAATAGTTGGGCTTGTTATTGGGCTGATCTTCAACTTTTCATCTTTGTATTTGGCCCAAACGTCTTGGATCAGCCCATGGAAGTTCTTCATGAATATTTTGACTCTTAATCTTTGGAATATATTGATTGAATGTTGTATTGGACATCTTAGTTTTGCTCCTTGATTCTCATCATTCTCTCCCGCTTGAAGAAGATTTGTCCTCAAATCTTGTTCGTTCTTGAATCCTATCATCAGTAGCAAGTTGCTCGATGGATCTTCAAGTACCTGCAAACGGAAAATAGAATCTCTTGGCAAAGGAAAGCTTAGTTCGACGGGACTTGAGTTAGCTTCCTTTCGTTGTTGAAGATCGTCTTCCACTTTGATTAGAGGACTCAGATTGTTCTTCATCTCTATTGTCTCTTCTTCGTCCACATTGTTCATATTGCTAGCTTCTTCGGTCGGTTGAGGTAGCTCTTGGTTTTGTGAAGAAGAAAAGAAATTTTTCAAGCATTCTTTAAGCTCCGCATGTAGCAACTTCTCTCGAGATTCTCGGTCAATCTCTCTTTTTTGAACATCAATCGGTTTCTCCTCTTGGTAATAGCCATCGATACATTCGTTGTTTTGGAATTGAAACCTTTTATCCAAGTCTCGAAAACGGTGAGAAAAAGTGTGTCGTTTTCTCATCAAGGCCTTCATTTCGTCCCATTTTTCGATAGGCCTCTTACCGTAAATTCGCCTACGTATCTTCAATTCTTGCCACCTCTTAGCAGCATCTTCAATAAAGGTAGTGACGACAAGTTTGACCTTTTCTTGTTCGAAGTAGAATTGTCCTTCGAACAGAAACTCCATCTTATTCCCACTTGATGTACTCCCTAAAACCACTTCGGCCATGAAAAGATGGAAGCTTCATAAAGATGCTCCGATGATTGCCATAATCATGAACTTTATCTTTCTTAAACTTTGTGCTGCAAAGTAAGGTTAAAATAATAGGACTTCAATCTCTCCCTCATGTGTTTACGCTCTAATATGGCCGCTCGTGTTTTCACTCAAACTAGGCTTGTACCCTCTATTAGTCTCACCACTCTGCCTTGTACCACTCAATACTCGTAGAACTTGATGTTTCAAGAACAGAACAAGATAATCACTACAATTTACTCTTATAACGATTAAATCAACGAAACAAGCAGAAATAGAATTGGTACAATAAAAAAAAAATGAGGATGAAATTAAGATTGTAGAAAAGTATTAAAAGAAAAATCAGAGAATAAGCTTTTTTTTTAGGGCGGAAATGCCTTGAATGTAACAAAGAACACAAACCCAGAAATGTGAAGGACGAAAATGAGAGAAACAAAATTAACGAAAACACCTTGATCAGAAAATTGAGCTCTGATACCACTTGACGTGAACCTTGATGAAATTAAGGCCACGATTTGTTTTCGGATCGTCTAATCAAGGTAACAAGAGGATAAAAACCCCGATTCAAAGAATCTCGGTTAGGATGAAATGAATGACGCCACAAACGGTGGTGAAAATCCGCTTGATGAGTCGAGTTTGAACGCCACAAGAATTTCTTGTTGGAAAATCTTGATATGTTCTTGAGTTTAAGAGTGTAGAACTCACAACACACAATCTATTTCTAAATGCAGACTTAATTCCTTTACAATGTAATTATGGCTCCTTATATAGATAACCACTCGTGAGAAATACATTGTATTCAAACTTTGGAAAATGTAAAAACTATTAAATGATTGATTAGGAAACAACAATGATGAAAACTGAGAAGAAAACTTGAAAAACTAAAAGTCTTGATTGGTAAACAACAATATTGACTAGGTAGTTGAATGGCGCGCGGATTACAATGCAAGTTTTGAAGTTGAACCTTGAAAACGCCATTTCCACTTGAGAAAAACGCCAAATTGACCAGAGAAGCTTGAGCCATGCATTTATTGAAAAATGCGCCAGAATGTATGTTGACAAAAAAATGGCGGAAATTTATCCCTGGAAGAGGGCTGAATAGTTGGGCTTGTTATTGGGCTGATCTTCAACTTTTCATCTTTGTATTTGGCCCAAACGTCTTGGATCAGCCCATGGAAGTTCTTCATGAATATTTTGACTCTTAATCTTTGGAATATATTGATTGAATGTTGTATTGGACATCTTAGTTTTGCTCCTTGATTCTCATCATTCTCTCCCGCTTGAAGAAGATTTGTCCTCAAATCTTGTTCGTTCTTGAATCCTATCATCAGTAGCAAGTTGCTCGATGGATCTTCAAGTACCTGCAAACGGAAAATAGAATCTCTTGGCAAAGGAAAGCTTAGTTCGACGGGACTTGAGTTAGCTTCCTTTCGTTGTTGAAGATCGTCTTCCACTTTGATTAGAGGACTCAGATTGTTCTTCATCTCTATTGTCTCTTCTTCGTCCACATTGTTCATATTGCTAGCTTCTTCGGTCGGTTGAGGTAGCTCTTGGTTTTGTGAAGAAGAAAAGAAATTTTTCAAGCATTCTTTAAGCTCCGCATGTAGCAACTTCTCTCGAGATTCTCGGTCAATCTCTCTTTTTTGAACATCAATCGGTTTCTCCTCTTGGTAATAGCCATCGATACATTCGTTGTTTTGGAATTGAAACCTTTTATCCAAGTCTCGAAAACGGTGAGAAAAAGTGTGTCGTTTTCTCATCAAGGCCTTCATTTCGTCCCATTTTTCGATAGGCCTCTTACCGTAAATTCGCCTACGTATCTTCAATTCTTGCCACCTCTTAGCAGCATCTTCAATAAAGGTAGTGACGACAAGTTTGACCTTTTCTTGTTCGAAGTAGAATTGTCCTTCGAACAGAAACTCCATCTTATTCCCACTTGATGTACTCCCTAAAACCACTTCGGCCATGAAAAGATGGAAGCTTCATAAAGATGCTCCGATGATTCCATAATCATGAACTTTATCTTTCTTAAACTTTGTGCTGCAAAGTAAGGTTAAAATAATAGGACTTCAATCTCTCCCTCATGTGTTTACGCTCTAATATGGCCGCTCGTGTTTTCACTCAAACTAGGCTTGTACCCTCTATTAGTCTCACCACTCTGCCTTGTACCACTCAATACTCGTAGAACTTGATGTTTCAAGAACAGAACAAGATAATCACTACAATTTACTCTTATAACGATTAAATCAACGAAACAAGCAGAAATAGAATTGGTACAATAAAAAAAAATGAGGATGAAATTAAGATTGTAGAAAAGTATTAAAAGAAAAATCAGAGAATAAGCTTTTTTTTTAGGGCGGAAATGCCTTGAATGTAACAAAGAACACAAACCCAGAAATGTGAAGGACGAAAATGAGAGAAACAAAATTAACGAAAACACCTTGATCAGAAAATTGAGCTCTGATACCACTTGACGTGAACCTTGATGAAATTAAGGCCACGATTTGTTTTCGGATCGTCTAATCAAGGTAACAAGAGGATAAAAACCCCGATTCAAAGAATCTCGGTTAGGATGAAATGAATGACGCCACAAACGGTGGTGAAAATCCGCTTGATGAGTCGAGTTTGAACGCCACAAGAATTTCTTGTTGGAAAATCTTGATATGTTCTTGAGTTTAAGAGTGTAGAACTCACAACACACAATCTATTTCTAAATGCAGACTTAATTCCTTTACAATGTAATTATGGCTCCTTATATAGATAACCACTCGTGAGAAATACATTGTATTCAAACTTTGGAAAATGTAAAAACTATTAAATGATTGATTAGGAAACAACAATGATGAAAACTGAGAAGAAAACTTGAAAAACTAAAAGTCTTGATTGGTAAACAACAATATTGACTAGGTAGTTGAATGGCGCGCGGATTACAATGCAAGTTTTGAAGTTGAACCTTGAAAACGCCATTTCCACTTGAGAAAAACGCCAAATTGACCAGAGAAGCTTGAGCCATGCATTTATTGAAAAATGCGCCAGAATGTATGTTGACAAAAAAATGGCGGAAATTTATCCCTGGAAGAGGGCTGAATAGTTGGGCTTGTTATTGGGCTGATCTTCAACTTTTCATCTTTGTATTTGGCCCAAACGTCTTGGATCAGCCCATGGAAGTTCTTCATGAATATTTTGACTCTTAATCTTTGGAATATATTGATTGAATGTTGTATTGGACATCTTAGTTTTGCTCCTTGATTCTCATCATTCTCTCCCGCTTGAAGAAGATTTGTCCTCAAATCTTGTTCGTTCTTGAATCCTATCATCAGTAGCAAGTTGCTCGATGGATCTTCAAGTACCTGCAAACGGAAAATAGAATCTCTTGGCAAAGGAAAGCTTAGTTCGACGGGACTTGAGTTAGCTTCCTTTCGTTGTTGAAGATCGTCTTCCACTTTGATTAGAGGACTCAGATTGTTCTTCATCTCTATTGTCTCTTCTTCGTCCACATTGTTCATATTGCTAGCTTCTTCGGTCGGTTGAGGTAGCTCTTGGTTTTGTGAAGAAGAAAAGAAATTTTTCAAGCATTCTTTAAGCTCCGCATGTAGCAACTTCTCTCGAGATTCTCGGTCAATCTCTCTTTTTTGAACATCAATCGGTTTCTCCTCTTGGTAATAGCCATCGATACATTCGTTGTTTTGGAATTGAAACCTTTTATCCAAGTCTCGAAAACGGTGAGAAAAAGTGTGTCGTTTTCTCATCAAGGCCTTCATTTCGTCCCATTTTTCGATAGGCCTCTTACCGTAAATTCGCCTACGTATCTTCAATTCTTGCCACCTCTTAGCAGCATCTTCAATAAAGGTAGTGACGACAAGTTTGACCTTTTCTTGTTCGAAGTAGAATTGTCCTTCGAACAGAAACTCCATCTTATTCCCACTTGATGTACTCCCTAAAACCACTTCGGCCATGAAAAGATGGAAGCTTCATAAAGATGCTCCGATGATTGCCATAATCATGAACTTTATCTTTCTTAAACTTTGTGCTGCAAAGTAAGGTTAAAATAATAGGACTTCAATCTCTCCCTCATGTGTTTACGCTCTAATATGGCCGCTCGTGTTTTCACTCAAACTAGGCTTGTACCCTCTATTAGTCTCACCACTCTGCCTTGTACCACTCAATACTCGTAGAACTTGATGTTTCAAGAACAGAACAAGATAATCACTACAATTTACTCTTATAACGATTAAATCAACGAAACAAGCAGAAATAGAATTGGTACAATAAAAAAAAATGAGGATGAAATTAAGATTGTAGAAAAGTATTAAAAGAAAAATCAGAGAATAAGCTTTTTTTTTAGGGCGGAAATGCCTTGAATGTAACAAAGAACACAAACCCAGAAATGTGAAGGACGAAAATGAGAGAAACAAAATTAACGAAAACACCTTGATCAGAAAATTGAGCTCTGATACCACTTGACGTGAACCTTGATGAAATTAAGGCCACGATTTGTTTTCGGATCGTCTAATCAAGGTAACAAGAGGATAAAAACCCCGATTCAAAGAATCTCGGTTAGGATGAAATGAATGACGCCACAAACGGTGGTGAAAATCCGCTTGATGAGTCGAGTTTGAACGCCACAAGAATTTCTTGTTGGAAAATCTTGATATGTTCTTGAGTTTAAGAGTGTAGAACTCACAACACACAATCTATTTCTAAATGCAGACTTAATTCCTTTACAATGTAATTATGGCTCCTTATATAGATAACCACTCGTGAGAAATACATTGTATTCAAACTTTGGAAAATGTAAAAACTATTAAATGATTGATTAGGAAACAACAATGATGAAAACTGAGAAGAAAACTTGAAAAACTAAAAGTCTTGATTGGTAAACAACAATATTGACTAGGTAGTTGAATGGCGCGCGGATTACAATGCAAGTTTTGAAGTTGAACCTTGAAAACGCCATTTCCACTTGAGAAAAACGCCAAATTGACCAGAGAAGCTTGAGCCATGCATTTATTGAAAAATGCGCCAGAATGTATGTTGACAAAAAAATGGCGGAAATTTATCCCTGGAAGAGGGCTGAATAGTTGGGCTTGTTATTGGGCTGATCTTCAACTTTTCATCTTTGTATTTGGCCCAAACGTCTTGGATCAGCCCATGGAAGTTCTTCATGAATATTTTGACTCTTAATCTTTGGAATATATTGATTGAATGTTGTATTGGACATCTTAGTTTTGCTCCTTGATTCTCATCATTCTCTCCCGCTTGAAGAAGATTTGTCCTCAAATCTTGTTCGTTCTTGAATCCTATCATCAGTAGCAAGTTGCTCGATGGATCTTCAAGTACCTGCAAACGGAAAATAGAATCTCTTGGCAAAGGAAAGCTTAGTTCGACGGGACTTGAGTTAGCTTCCTTTCGTTGTTGAAGATCGTCTTCCACTTTGATTAGAGGACTCAGATTGTTCTTCATCTCTATTGTCTCTTCTTCGTCCACATTGTTCATATTGCTAGCTTCTTCGGTCGGTTGAGGTAGCTCTTGGTTTTGTGAAGAAGAAAAGAAATTTTTCAAGCATTCTTTAAGCTCCGCATGTAGCAACTTCTCTCGAGATTCTCGGTCAATCTCTCTTTTTTGAACATCAATCGGTTTCTCCTCTTGGTAATAGCCATCGATACATTCGTTGTTTTGGAATTGAAACCTTTTATCCAAGTCTCGAAAACGGTGAGAAAAAGTGTGTCGTTTTCTCATCAAGGCCTTCATTTCGTCCCATTTTTCGATAGGCCTCTTACCGTAAATTCGCCTACGTATCTTCAATTCTTGCCACCTCTTAGCAGCATCTTCAATAAAGGTAGTGACGACAAGTTTGACCTTTTCTTGTTCGAAGTAGAATTGTCCTTCGAACAGAAACTCCATCTTATTCCCACTTGATGTACTCCCTAAAACCACTTCGGCCATGAAAAGATGGAAGCTTCATAAAGATGCTCCGATGATTCCATAATCATGAACTTTATCTTTCTTAAACTTTGTGCTGCAAAGTAAGGTTAAAATAATAGGACTTCAATCTCTCCCTCATGTGTTTACGCTCTAATATGGCCGCTCGTGTTTTCACTCAAACTAGGCTTGTACCCTCTATTAGTCTCACCACTCTGCCTTGTACCACTCAATACTCGTAGAACTTGATGTTTCAAGAACAGAACAAGATAATCACTACAATTTACTCTTATAACGATTAAATCAACGAAACAAGCAGAAATAGAATTGGTACAATAAAAAAAAATGAGGATGAAATTAAGATTGTAGAAAAGTATTAAAAGAAAAATCAGAGAATAAGCTTTTTTTTTAGGGCGGAAATGCCTTGAATGTAACAAAGAACACAAACCCAGAAATGTGAAGGACGAAAATGAGAGAAACAAAATTAACGAAAACACCTTGATCAGAAAATTGAGCTCTGATACCACTTGACGTGAACCTTGATGAAATTAAGGCCACGATTTGTTTTCGGATCGTCTAATCAAGGTAACAAGAGGATAAAAACCCCGATTCAAAGAATCTCGGTTAGGATGAAATGAATGACGCCACAAACGGTGGTGAAAATCCGCTTGATGAGTCGAGTTTGAACGCCACAAGAATTTCTTGTTGGAAAATCTTGATATGTTCTTGAGTTTAAGAGTGTAGAACTCACAACACACAATCTATTTCTAAATGCAGACTTAATTCCTTTACAATGTAATTATGGCTCCTTATATAGATAACCACTCGTGAGAAATACATTGTATTCAAACTTTGGAAAATGTAAAAACTATTAAATGATTGATTAGGAAACAACAATGATGAAAACTGAGAAGAAAACTTGAAAAACTAAAAGTCTTGATTGGTAAACAACAATATTGACTAGGTAGTTGAATGGCGCGCGGATTACAATGCAAGTTTTGAAGTTGAACCTTGAAAACGCCATTTCCACTTGAGAAAAACGCCAAATTGACCAGAGAAGCTTGAGCCATGCATTTATTGAAAAATGCGCCAGAATGTATGTTGACAAAAAAATGGCGGAAATTTATCCCTGGAAGAGGGCTGAATAGTTGGGCTTGTTATTGGGCTGATCTTCAACTTTTCATCTTTGTATTTGGCCCAAACGTCTTGGATCAGCCCATGGAAGTTCTTCATGAATATTTTGACTCTTAATCTTTGGAATATATTGATTGAATGTTGTATTGGACATCTTAGTTTTGCTCCTTGATTCTCATCATTCTCTCCCGCTTGAAGAAGATTTGTCCTCAAATCTTGTTCGTTCTTGAATCCTATCATCAGTAGCAAGTTGCTCGATGGATCTTCAAGTACCTGCAAACGGAAAATAGAATCTCTTGGCAAAGGAAAGCTTAGTTCGACGGGACTTGAGTTAGCTTCCTTTCGTTGTTGAAGATCGTCTTCCACTTTGATTAGAGGACTCAGATTGTTCTTCATCTCTATTGTCTCTTCTTCGTCCACATTGTTCATATTGCTAGCTTCTTCGGTCGGTTGAGGTAGCTCTTGGTTTTGTGAAGAAGAAAAGAAATTTTTCAAGCATTCTTTAAGCTCCGCATGTAGCAACTTCTCTCGAGATTCTCGGTCAATCTCTCTTTTTTGAACATCAATCGGTTTCTCCTCTTGGTAATAGCCATCGATACATTCGTTGTTTTGGAATTGAAACCTTTTATCCAAGTCTCGAAAACGGTGAGAAAAAGTGTGTCGTTTTCTCATCAAGGCCTTCATTTCGTCCCATTTTTCGATAGGCCTCTTACCGTAAATTCGCCTACGTATCTTCAATTCTTGCCACCTCTTAGCAGCATCTTCAATAAAGGTAGTGACGACAAGTTTGACCTTTTCTTGTTCGAAGTAGAATTGTCCTTCGAACAGAAACTCCATCTTATTCCCACTTGATGTACTCCCTAAAACCACTTCGGCCATGAAAAGATGGAAGCTTCATAAAGATGCTCCGATGATTGCCATAATCATGAACTTTATCTTTCTTAAACTTTGTGCTGCAAAGTAAGGTTAAAATAATAGGACTTCAATCTCTCCCTCATGTGTTTACGCTCTAATATGGCCGCTCGTGTTTTCACTCAAACTAGGCTTGTACCCTCTATTAGTCTCACCACTCTGCCTTGTACCACTCAATACTCGTAGAACTTGATGTTTCAAGAACAGAACAAGATAATCACTACAATTTACTCTTATAACGATTAAATCAACGAAACAAGCAGAAATAGAATTGGTACAATAAAAAAAAATGAGGATGAAATTAAGATTGTAGAAAAGTATTAAAAGAAAAATCAGAGAATAAGCTTTTTTTTTAGGGCGGAAATGCCTTGAATGTAACAAAGAACACAAACCCAGAAATGTGAAGGACGAAAATGAGAGAAACAAAATTAACGAAAACACCTTGATCAGAAAATTGAGCTCTGATACCACTTGACGTGAACCTTGATGAAATTAAGGCCACGATTTGTTTTCGGATCGTCTAATCAAGGTAACAAGAGGATAAAAACCCCGATTCAAAGAATCTCGGTTAGGATGAAATGAATGACGCCACAAACGGTGGTGAAAATCCGCTTGATGAGTCGAGTTTGAACGCCACAAGAATTTCTTGTTGGAAAATCTTGATATGTTCTTGAGTTTAAGAGTGTAGAACTCACAACACACAATCTATTTCTAAATGCAGACTTAATTCCTTTACAATGTAATTATGGCTCCTTATATAGATAACCACTCGTGAGAAATACATTGTATTCAAACTTTGGAAAATGTAAAAACTATTAAATGATTGATTAGGAAACAACAATGATGAAAACTGAGAAGAAAACTTGAAAAACTAAAAGTCTTGATTGGTAAACAACAATATTGACTAGGTAGTTGAATGGCGCGCGGATTACAATGCAAGTTTTGAAGTTGAACCTTGAAAACGCCATTTCCACTTGAGAAAAACGCCAAATTGACCAGAGAAGCTTGAGCCATGCATTTATTGAAAAATGCGCCAGAATGTATGTTGACAAAAAAATGGCGGAAATTTATCCCTGGAAGAGGGCTGAATAGTTGGGCTTGTTATTGGGCTGATCTTCAACTTTTCATCTTTGTATTTGGCCCAAACGTCTTGGATCAGCCCATGGAAGTTCTTCATGAATATTTTGACTCTTAATCTTTGGAATATATTGATTGAATGTTGTATTGGACATCTTAGTTTTGCTCCTTGATTCTCATCATTCTCTCCCGCTTGAAGAAGATTTGTCCTCAAATCTTGTTCGTTCTTGAATCCTATCATCAGTAGCAAGTTGCTCGATGGATCTTCAAGTACCTGCAAACGGAAAATAGAATCTCTTGGCAAAGGAAAGCTTAGTTCGACGGGACTTGAGTTAGCTTCCTTTCGTTGTTGAAGATCGTCTTCCACTTTGATTAGAGGACTCAGATTGTTCTTCATCTCTATTGTCTCTTCTTCGTCCACATTGTTCATATTGCTAGCTTCTTCGGTCGGTTGAGGTAGCTCTTGGTTTTGTGAAGAAGAAAAGAAATTTTTCAAGCATTCTTTAAGCTCCGCATGTAGCAACTTCTCTCGAGATTCTCGGTCAATCTCTCTTTTTTGAACATCAATCGGTTTCTCCTCTTGGTAATAGCCATCGATACATTCGTTGTTTTGGAATTGAAACCTTTTATCCAAGTCTCGAAAACGGTGAGAAAAAGTGTGTCGTTTTCTCATCAAGGCCTTCATTTCGTCCCATTTTTCGATAGGCCTCTTACCGTAAATTCGCCTACGTATCTTCAATTCTTGCCACCTCTTAGCAGCATCTTCAATAAAGGTAGTGACGACAAGTTTGACCTTTTCTTGTTCGAAGTAGAATTGTCCTTCGAACAGAAACTCCATCTTATTCCCACTTGATGTACTCCCTAAAACCACTTCGGCCATGAAAAGATGGAAGCTTCATAAAGATGCTCCGATGATTGCCATAATCATGAACTTTATCTTTCTTAAACTTTGTGCTGCAAAGTAAGGTTAAAATAATAGGACTTCAATCTCTCCCTCATGTGTTTACGCTCTAATATGGCCGCTCGTGTTTTCACTCAAACTAGGCTTGTACCCTCTATTAGTCTCACCACTCTGCCTTGTACCACTCAATACTCGTAGAACTTGATGTTTCAAGAACAGAACAAGATAATCACTACAATTTACTCTTATAACGATTAAATCAACGAAACAAGCAGAAATAGAATTGGTACAATAAAAAAAAATGAGGATGAAATTAAGATTGTAGAAAAGTATTAAAAGAAAAATCAGAGAATAAGCTTTTTTTTTAGGGCGGAAATGCCTTGAATGTAACAAAGAACACAAACCCAGAAATGTGAAGGACGAAAATGAGAGAAACAAAATTAACGAAAACACCTTGATCAGAAAATTGAGCTCTGATACCACTTGACGTGAACCTTGATGAAATTAAGGCCACGATTTGTTTTCGGATCGTCTAATCAAGGTAACAAGAGGATAAAAACCCCGATTCAAAGAATCTCGGTTAGGATGAAATGAATGACGCCACAAACGGTGGTGAAAATCCGCTTGATGAGTCGAGTTTGAACGCCACAAGAATTTCTTGTTGGAAAATCTTGATATGTTCTTGAGTTTAAGAGTGTAGAACTCACAACACACAATCTATTTCTAAATGCAGACTTAATTCCTTTACAATGTAATTATGGCTCCTTATATAGATAACCACTCGTGAGAAATACATTGTATTCAAACTTTGGAAAATGTAAAAACTATTAAATGATTGATTAGAAGAAGTTGAACCTTGAAAACGCCATTTCCACTTGAGAAAAAGCGCCAAGTCAGCCCAGGAGCTTGAGCCATGCATTTATTGAAAAATG